>OOFC01011600.1:15989-47488 GCA_900323345.1 Pseudochromis fuscus
GCGTCACCTCACCGGCTGAAAAATAAAAACAAAACATCTCGCCCCGCCCCCGTTAGCCGAGCCTGTCCACTGCATGATGACGTTTGGCGCTGCGTTGTCTCTCTTCTTTCTCCTTGTCTCTTTTTCTCTCTTTTGTTTCTGCTCCCCCCCCTTTGGCCCGGGCCTCGTCCTCCTGCCTGCAAGGCTGGCGCATGACCTTTGAACCCAGGGCTGTGGTGCACTTCTGTCTCCACCTGTAGGGGGAATGGTCAGCTCCGTTTTTCCACTTCCTGTTTGTCGGTCAGTCAGCAGTCGACCGGTTGGTCAATCTGCTTCCAGCTTCTTGTTTTTTTTTTTTGTTTTTTTTTTCTCCTCCTGTTGATGGGTGCAACCATTTGGCTTCGTCTCTCTCCTCCTTTTCTCCTCCGACTGCCTCCGTCCCTCGCTTTTCTCTTCATTTCAGCCCCTTTGTCCGACTGCCCCTGACAACTTGAATGAGATTTGAAACCAGAATACTGCTAAGAGCCGTTAACAGTGTTTTAGCTGTCTGCTGAGCCCAGTCTGGGAGCTGACAATGAGGAGGGGTGTTGTCTTAACATGACAACTGGAGGAAAGTTCAGGCTTTTTAACCATTTTTAAATCAAAGAGGAGAGCTGAGTTCCAGGAGAGGTGATGTAGCACAGTCTAACTGACTCAAACTGGTTCATCCAGCAGGCTACTAGAATGTATTTCAACTTTTTGATTCTTTATATCAGATTATTTTTTGGAGATATTAACAAACTTGTGAATTTCTTTGACAAACTATATTTTAAACTTGACCTGTGACACAGGAAGATCTGGGTGACTTTTTTGCTTTTCTAGCACCTTTTTTCCAGCCTATGTTTGTGTATATGTTCAGAGTTACTTAAATCACGTGGATTTTTCCCTGCCCATAAACCTTTATTTTATTTGGGGGGAAAAAAATCTTGTATGTAAAAGGTTTAGCATGTGGCTTGTGAGACGCATGGTGGCCATTTTGGATTTGCTGAGCAGGGGGGCCGGTGGAGAGGCGGGGTGTGAGGGCTCTCTCGATAAGTGATGTCATCTCATTTGCAGGGCAATGCCGGACGCTCATGTCTATTACTGTGGAATGCAAAGAATGTAGCCAGCCCTAAACATGGACCTTGTCACACATACAATGCAAAAAGGACTACAAAGGATGCGCTTGCTCACTTTTCAAAAGGACTACAAACATGGATGCTACCCCACAGTGTTTAAGGTTGACTACAAAATTTTAACATCATTCATCCACATGATGCTTGACACAGTAAACATTGGACCAACAGACACTCACACACACTAACAGGACTGCATCTTGACAGACGACCGTCTGCTCTGAATGTACACTTAATTGAAAGCAGCCTCAACTTTCTGCAACTACAGCAGGATCTGTTTTATGCGCCCAACTGGGAGGTGTGACCTTTGAACTTTTGGGAGGTCAGCATCTCCACGGAGACTGTGAGTATGGTTACAGGGCATCTGTTGGTAACTAAAAGGCACCATTGGGCATGTGTCAGTGCTGGCATGAGCTCCAGGATGTCTGGCTGGATCTTTTGGTCTTTTTATTTTCTTTAACGTCAGAAAAATAATACAGAGATATATGCACAAGCGTGTAAATGTGATTGGACTAGCTGCAACGCGCTAAAGATGCGACAGGTGTCTCATAAGGGATGATGAACCTACGTGAACAAAACGGCATCTAGCGTTAAAAAAAAAAAAAGTATTCTATTCGTATTGCCCGACATTTTAATGTTTAATATGAGAGTATTATATTACCATGATGATTATGATTATTCTTGTGCAATTCTTGTCTACTGTTGTCTTAATGTTACATTATTTTTCTATGATATGCTGAGATAAAACCTTTGGGCCTGAGAATGATGGCGATCCTTTAAAAAAAAAAAAAAAAAATCTGAAATCATGTGTACACAGAGAGTGAATGTTGCAGGTGGCGAGCTAACTCTGCGGTCAGGTCAACCCTCCATCGTTTCTCATGGAGCTCTACTCTTATCTAGCAGATGTACTATTTTAAACGCAGTATTACTGTATTATTTGGATGAGACATTATCCAATTATAAAATGTACATAGATATTTTGCCAACTCATTGTTCATACATGTAATGTAAAGGAGAACAGAATAAATGGATTTGCAGTAAATGGCACTGGAAACAAGGTACCAAAATAAAGGTTGGACATTTAAAAAGTGGTAGATTGTAGAGATTGTATTTTGAGTGAAAACTAACATGGATTCTTTGATGACATCACTGCTGACCAACTAATGTACATAGGCTTGGGCTTCCAGCACACTGATTTTTGTAATTTTGGCCATTATTTATATCCTTGTAAAGCACATGAAATAAAATATGACTTGTACAACCATATTTGGCTTATATGTGTCCTTTTTTTAAAACTAATTATAGTTTAGTACAACTCGTTTCTTTGTTGTTACAGCTGAGTAACTGGTCAAATCTGGAGACATGACAGAAAATACAGTTCAGACAAGTTGTAAACAAACCAAAGTTTAGCTGCATTTCTAAATTACTTTGTTGTTGGTACTGTGTGCACCATAGACTGTATATAAAAGATGGATGTAGCCACAGTGATGTCACTCAGTGATTTGTGGACTTTTGCTGTAGCCATCTTGGTTTTAGGGAGTCAGGTGACCAAATCTGGAGGAGTCTGGGGAGCAGTGACTATGTCCATCTACCACAACCGAGTCTGTAGTGAGTGTCACACACCTCACCTTGGATCTGGTGCCACGCTGTGATGTCAGAGGAATGGAGGATGATGTCACTCAGTCCAATACCTTTTAAAGTGAGATGAAAACAGGATGGTCATTAACTCTTCTCCAAGCTAAAATCCAACATAACTTTGATAAACTGAGCCATTCTGTGTGTTGGCTCCTTACAGATAAATTCTTACAGATACTAACAGCTTTCACACCACTTCATGGCCTCCAGCCTACTTAATAAATCAGCTGGATATTGATCACTCTGCCTCCAATCAAGCTGTTGTGGCCACGTGGGAAGTCCCATGTGGGTGATTCACGCCTCCAGGTTTGTAGGAGTCACTGAGGTCTCAGGACGTTCAAGTGAAAGTCATTAGTGACGCACAAATAGAGGTGAAAACAGATGCTGAGAGTGTCTGAAAACTGGCCAACTGGAGTGGAGGGGGGTCATCTGTAAGTTGGCACAATATTAATACAAATTAAAAGATAATACTGAAAAGAGACCAATACTGAGGTCATCACAGGGTCAGCAGTCACCGTCCTTCTCATCACCCAAACACTTTCATACTGTTGCTGTTTCCACGGCAACCACATCCTCTCACAGTTTGACCCACAAGCCTCGATGTAATGTGGAAAAAGCACAAACACACATCAACACAGACGTGGTAAATAAGCAGCAGAGCATCACAGCAGCCAGAGAGAAGCATCAACAACATGAGATCACAATGAGTAACACATTTATCCAAGTGCAGTGCACAACTACACCTCCAAAAACACACTGTCTGCTCTCAATAGATTCATGAATTGTGACAGTGAAGCTTTCTACTACAGGCTGTATAAAAACATGGACTCAGGATTCAAGATGAATGCAATACCATGAATACCCACTTAACTGGCTCGAAAAAACTGTGGCTCCAACTGACTTCATTTGAAAACAGCATTTTCAATCGTGAAATACTCAGTCATACATTTTCTCCCACAAGTCAACTCTTCACATCAGTGATCTGTTGATCCATCTGAAAATCATTTCATCATTTATTAGAGATCAGGCTACAAAAAGAGGAAGATTTAGTGGCGTGGCTAGCTTAATTGACAGGTCTGATCTGGACAAAATCTGCAGATAACAGAGTCCTACTATTAAGATGGGTAAGTTACAAACCTGCAAACACATCAGCAACAACAAGTCATCTCAGAGGCAACTTCCATCAGATGTTTTCCTTTTTATTTAAATCAGACACAGAATCAAAGGTGTATCACATGCCTACATGTCCTTATATGTATGAATGAAACATTAACCCCAGATGAAAGCTCACATATGAACATTTAATCAGTCATTAACAAACATAAGCCAACTGAGCGGAGCTGTTTGTGTAATAAAAAATCTATCAAACAAAGCTGAGCGATGAGGGATTTAATTAAACAAACATGAAGAGGAGGCTGGCAGGGTTTGGGAGCTGGAGGCCCTCTGGCTGTTCTCAGTGCTCAGCCCGCCTGGATCCCACTGACAGAACTCACAGCTTTGAAAAAGACCTGCAGCCACCAAGGTAAGTCTGTGGTCAACAGGTGCTGCGTGTGTGTGTGTGTGTGCATGTGTGTGAGATCCAGCTGCTGCAGCATGTTTATCAAATCAGGTTGGTTTAGAGCTTCAGGAGTCAGCCAAAGAGCTCAGATGAGGATAAAAAAATTAACACCACTCTGTAACACAGTGCTTCAACTGTGATACTGTATTCACACCTGCAGCAAATAGTCAAGTAACAGCCAACAGGAGTGCTCCTCCCGGAAACCGTGGCAACCGTCATCAACAATGAAATTAAATTATACAAAACAGCACTGGGACATAAATAACCTGTATAATTATTATAATAATAATAATAATTTTCACATTTTGACTGAAAGATTTTTCTCTGCATTGCTGTTTTCTACCTGCTGTGGAAAAGTCCTAGAAGTGGCAAAAAGCCCACTCCTTGGTTTTATACCCACACAGAGTGAGGGTTGTGTGTTAACGCTCTGTGCTGCCACACACGGTGAATTGTGTGTCTATTCATGTTCACTTTTGTAATTGCATCTTTAGTTCATAAAGTGAGGGCAGCTCTGTACAGAAACAACTGTTTCTCATTTCATATCAATATCTTTTTAAATTATCAACTTAATACTGAACAGAAATGAACATGTAAAAAGTTTTAATGCAAATGGATACAGCTGATTATTTAAATGTCTCTCTTTGATCTTCTAGTTACAGCTACAGGTTGTAAAAACTAAACCGTCAGCTCCTCTGTTGGGCTGCATGGTTAATTAATTTTAATTAGTCAATGTAATTAGAGCTAACAATTAACATTTTTTATTATTGCTGGGCTTTACTTAACAAAGTCACGGATTTGTATTAATTGTTGTAGTTCCCATGATTGCATGAGAATGTAGAGAAATTAATATTTTGATGACCTCATTTTCAATGTAACATATTGTGAAGACATGATTTTTTTTATTGTGAGTCCGATCTGTCAGAAAAATCCCTGATAATGTTCCCACATGTATTTAGTCCAACTCCTGAGTCATCAAAAGACAAGAAAATATCTAAATCTTTGAGTTTTAGTTAGTTACAACTTTAGTGTCTTTAAATGTTAACAGTTGAAGCCAACGAGGGATTTTAAAGGACTGAAACAAAGTCAGTCTATTTCACAAATACAGTCAACTGTAAAAACATTTTACCATCCACAGTGTTAGAGCAGGATTTACTGCACCTTCACCATCTTCTACAGGCTGAATTAAAAAAAAATAAAATGTGTGGAGGACGAGCGCCTGTGGTTGAACGTCTATTAAACTACAGCCGACTGACGTTTACAGTGAGCCTGTGAAAGACTGAACAAGCATTTGTCGTGAGCTATAAAACAGAAAGTGTGTTTGCAGGTTGGACCGTTACAGTCTGCAGACATCAGGAGCAACCTCTGGACTGCAGCAGATTTACAGCCACTGTGCAGGTTTCTGTAGACTGACAGCACCTTTCATTGTTTCATAAGGAGCAGACTGCTGCATGGTGGGGGTGGGGGGAGAGGGACTTAATTCTAGATATTATTTCGAGGAGATTAGGAGCAGGAGTGGGGAAAGTGCTGCAGTGGCTGCTGTATTTCAGCTCCACAAAATCTCCAGCAGCTCGATTTTTCTCTGGACTGCTGGCAGAGGTGGAGGCGCGGGACTTAAGTGAGACACAGAGGGACAATGAGGACGGAGTAATGAAGGAACACAGTGAGGAGAACGTCCCTGGTAACGGCAGGATGGCTTTGTTTGTGAACACGCACTCGTTTCTTGGGTTTGTCCTGTCTGCAGTGAAGGGGGAGCAGGAAGAGAGCACGCTTTGTTTCACTGTCTGTGTCAGACTGTGGGACGGGGCCAGAGGAGCAGATGGTGTGCTCTGCCCACGGCCACCAACTAAATGAGACGACTATAGAAAAACTGCTCATGTAACAATCACAATTATATCTGGCATTTGCTCAATAAGGACGGCTTCAACCGGAGAGCTGCTAACTAATGAATGAAAATGAAGGGGGGAAATGCAGCTCTGTGTTCACATTTAAATTCACATCCACACTGTTTATCCCATGTACACACCTAAATCCACAGTTGTACGCCTCTAATACGAAAACGGGGCCAAGAAACGGGATTAGAACCTGCATTGAGAAACTATTTTACATAAAGGCAATTTGCTGCATTTGGTAAATGACTGGCTGAACACAAAACACCTTTTCTGCACCTGGCAGATGTGGCGCAACAGCACTCACATTATCATAATGTAGTGAAAGAGCCCAACATGGAGACTGGCTGGCTGGGAAGTGGCTGATAGAGAAACAAACTGTCTCTGCAGAGGAGCTGAACAAAAGGTAAACAGACACACACACCCTGCTGAGCTGAGGGGTACGATGTGCAGCCTGATAAAGCTGGACAAAAAAACAGGCTCTTTCTAGACAGGAGCACTTAGAGCAGACAAAGAAAACACTTGGACAACACAAGCCTGCAACATCCTGCAGACAACACCACCACTGCACAGTGTGTAGTCTGCATCTCAAAGCATCTCACAGACCCTGTTGGTTTGAAATGCGTCGTGGGATCACAAGTGCACAGCTGAGACGCGTATTTTTCCCCCAAACCGTCCTGGTGACCACTTGTGTTCAGATGTTTCTACGGCAACATGTTTTCATGTCACTCGCCACATTTTGTAAACAGTTGGCAAAGTTTTCTGAAAGAGAGAAGGCAAAATGATTCAATACAAATAGAAAAATTATTGTAGTTGGACTGTAACTAGACTCCATTTTCAAAGAGGTGAGAAAAATCGTGATTTAGATCTTTAACTGGGTTTTTGTCCATTTCTATATCTGCAGTCTGTGGATTCTACCCTAAAGATTGTCATGTGATCTTTCATCCAACTGTAAAACATCCACTGCCCCCAACATTAAACCATGTATCCTGTAACTAAACCATGTGCCAAGTAAGCAAGGAAATACTTAAAAAATAAAGTTTACCACCTGAAGTACCATCATGTAATAAAGCACAGAAATCTCATCCATCTGAACACAGTGAGATCAGAGCTACAACCACATGATTCTGATGGTCTGTAGATCAACAACCAGCACTTCTGAGTAACCAAGGATGACTGGTCATCAAGACACAGGTGGAAACATCAAATCAGATGTGTATTAAGATTGGGTGAAGCTGTACATTTGGTAGCAGAAAGAAAGCATCAAACAGAATTTAAATCTGTGTTTGTTTGCTGGGATCTGCTTAGAGAGCCAAATGGGCAGAGGATAAGCATGTGGGTTACGTGCTGCTGAAAAATGAGATCTGACAGCACTGCAAAAGGCTCAGAGGAAATATTTTACATAACGACAATTTGTGCAGCTGGATGCGGAGTGAAAACGTTTCATGTAAGGTAGGTGGTGTTAAAGCATGTGGGAGATCTACCCCGGAGAACACAAAAACTACAACTGGCATGACTGCGATAAGAGCTGACAGGCGCTCGCTAACGTCCCGGCCAGCGCTTCTGAGCCGACTTTGACGTCCGCTCCCAAAACACCTAAAGCTGATAGGACGCGGTGGGCTTGTAGCGAGTCGTCTCGCGGCAGTCAACCGACATGACAGCGGTGACGACGAGCCGTCACACAAAGCTGCTTATGTCACCTTTCCAGTACACAAGAATCAGCAAAGCACACACCACGAACTTAGCTTTTATGCAATGAAGAATTAAGAAGAACAGGAGATCAGGCGTTAATACTGAAGAAAAGTAGGAAAGATCTTTATATAAGAAAACATCCAATTATCCAGAAGACTGCTGGTGTCTCACAGCAGCTTTAGATCTGTGGGATAGTTTTCATTACAGGAAACAGAAGGATTACAGTCAGAAAGAAAGCACTCAGAGAGCACACATCTCATAACCCAGCTGTACTGATGCCACACACTGAACACTGCTGCCCTCTTGTGGTGAAACAGCAACACTATCTTGTTAAAACATCTGGCCACTCTGTTTTTTGTTTTTTTTTTAGACACAATCCAATCATTTGTTCTTGCCCCAAATGTCATCACTTGTCCCCAGGCTAATCTAAAAATAATAATAAAGATGAACAAGAGCGGCTCAAAAAAAAGTCAACTAGAGCAAGCACCGAGTGGCCATCGGGAGTACTGCACCTTTTTGCACTTCGTCGACCTCATTTTTGAGACTCAGTTGCTTTGTGCATTTATGTTAAAGCAGGGGATTGTTGGTTCTTGATATAAAACCTGTATTTGCCTTTACGCTGTATTATTTTAATTGTAGGTTTAGCAGAGGTGACAACTAAACCATTGATTATACCCCTAAGCAGTATGTTGTCTTTAAGCAGATCCGGACTTATCCTGGCAAACCACAGTAAGCTGTCCACCTACAGTATATTCAGACCCACTATCAACATAAAGAGGTTTTATTCAAAGTGTTTTTCTTGTGCTAGCTTGTTTGAACAAACAGAGGAGCTCCTGAGAACAGAGCAATTAAGTAAAATGAAGCCATCTGTTGTCATAAATAGTTAAACTTCATGGCAAGAGTATTAACCGGGTAAAAAAAAAACAAAAAAAAACATCAATGGCTCTTATCCGATCTCAATCCTCAAAGGCAGACTGGGTATGTAGTCGAGCTGCTTGGTGCATGTTTGTGTTTTCAGGGGTGCTACAAATGAGCGAACAAGTGTCTTCTCTTTATGAAAGCACATGAAAGATAAGCAGATAAAGTGCACAGACGCTGAAGCTTCCTGAGGCGAGACAGACCACAGGCCCACACAGCAGATCAGCCGGCTCCAGTCACTCTGCTCCAGATCTGTCTGCCTTCATTTCAGCTCACCAGCAGCAGCACTAATTGTTCAGGACAACCGATGTTTTAATGCTAAATGGTGCAAGAGCACTTGCGCATGTAAATATGATAATGTGGTCCTTACAAAAGCAGGTTTGAAAATGACTCAGTTTGTTTCTTGGTCCGACTGAAAGGTTCCAGACACGACGCTGAAGACCAGGAAGTCTGGTCTTTGTAAAGATTAAACAAAGTGAATTATCAGGGATTTTTGACAAACCACATGTATTCTGATGGTGCTTTGTCTGCTACATGAATTATCTGCTGAAAATGGTTTTATTTCCATGATTTTAACCCACTTGCAGCAACTAAAATGTATCCAGAATCAAGTGCAAAAAAAGGTTTGATTCATGATCTTGTTCACTTATTTTCTGATCAGGAAGTTGCTGATTTCTATCAAACTTTTTCCCCATTTGACACAAAGACATTAGGGCTGTCACACTATGGGGTAAATCTGATGACTAGAAAAAGCAGATCTCTCATAAAGCAGACTCAGGTGTGCAACAGAACCAGGAGACAAAACCAGATCAACCAGAATCTCCTGTGATGGATTCAGTGTCCCATCTTCTAAAAGACAAGAAGAAGAAGAAGGAGGAGAAGGAAGAGGTAGAGGTGTAGTCTAAACTAGTGTGTTGCTACATTAATAAGAAAGCTGCCCACAGTCGGTGGAGTCGGTCCAGTCAGAGTCTCCTCAGGCTTCATGAACAGACGCTCGGCTCCACTGATTTGTGCTTTGAAATAATTAGAATTAAAAGTCCCTCGACAATACGACCAAATGAGGTTTTATTCCAAAATAAAAACTCCAGTTTGTACAGAGTGACCTTCTCTTAAAAGATGCAGTGCACAAAATAAAAGTTGTCTAACTCCTCATGAGGCAGATTGCAGAACTAGACATATTTATTTACAGCTCATTAACTTCCTGTTTCAGTCATCACCTGGATGTCTTTGCTGTGTATTTGTCTTTCTGTTGTTACCTTAATATATCTTGTTCACCCTTGTCTACCCACATTAATGTGTATTACTATAGAATTACTTTACTGTAGCAGTGATTTATGGTTTTTGTTGCTGTTTAAATTAATGTTTATTTAAGTTCTTCATAATGAATCATAATGCTTTCTTATTTAACACAATCTGTATTAGCTTTCCCCCATTTCTTTCTGTGGCATCCGGTATTATACTTATTCATGCTGTATATTTTAATTAGAGTCAAACAATATAGCAGAACAATTACCTGCACAATAACTGTGTCTGTTCTTTCTCTGTAATTTCTTCTTTTTCCTCCCTGCACCTTCCTGTATCTCTGCCTCCAGAAAATGTTGTTTTTATTCCACTGTCACCAAGTGGAGGGAGAATCGGTGCCATTTTTTTAATATAATTGATAATATAACATTGTATAGTCTTTACTTTACTTTACTTTGACCTTGGGATGACCTTGTTATGATTTTGCATTTTATAAATAAAATCAAACATCTTAACTGGCACTTTCTAGTCTATACAAAAACATGTATCCAGGAATAACCAGTAAAAATAAAATGCAATAAATGGAGATTTAACTGGGAGAGAATTTATTTTTTAAGTGCAATTTGGACATTGTTGTTGTTTTCTTGATAACAACATCATCATCATCTGCAGCCATTAAAGCATTTGCTTTTAGATGAACGATGTTTTTATCTCACAAAAGCTCTTTACGGGACTATGATGAAGACCTTAAAGAGCTCAGATTTTTTTTAAAGTACAGTTTTGGTGCAGCTCAACCTAAAAAGACGTGCATGCTGTAAAACATTAAGAACTGAACCTTGGGACCTTTATAATCTGACCAGTGCACCATGTGCATATCCCAGGCATAATGCTGGCAGGCTGCTCCGTCTTAAGAGGCTTTTAAAACTGCTGCTGAACTTTAGGTGGCTTGCACTTTCCTCGCTGCCATGAATCTTGTTCACGGGCACAAAACCAGATTAAAACATAAAGTGCAGTCTCCAATAGTGTGTGCATGTGTGTGTGTGCGTGCAGACATTCAGGGTTTATCTGTTGGAGACCAGCACCTGACTTTATCCTGAAAGCTGTGAAGGTCTGAATGATCCCTGCATCATAATTCTTCAGCACATTTGCTCTGAACGACATGCGGTGACAGAGGCTGTGTGATTGAAGAGGCAGCCGGCACAATGGGAGACAAACGCGTTGTCAAGCAAGACAAGTTTGATTGTCTGCCTCGATGGCACATTGTGTAATATGTGATTATAGGGCGGTCGAGTGGCTACAGAAGATGTTGTGTAAGCAGAAGATTTCCAAGCAAACAGCCTGTATGTGTAAACACATCATCAGCGGGCTGGCTGAAGTGCCACTGAGCAACACAATGAACCCTAAGTGGAACCAAAATGTGTACTCATCTCTGTTTTCACAACACCTGCTCTACACCAACACTCACAGCAAACTGATGCCTTCACTGGAACTGAAATATTTCATGTGGCTGTCACTGAGTCCTGATTAAATTACACAGATTGATAATTCTGGATATTAATTTCACTTCTATATCCATGTCCTCTGTCAGGGACGCAGTCAGCGACCTTCACTGAACGATGCTACGTGCAGAGCAGACACAACGACCACAGCCTCCAGTGAATAAAACCTTCAACTCAACAAGAATCTTCCAACAAAGTAAAACTCCATCAACGACACAGCGACACTAACACACTATAGCATCCTGCCATTTTAGTTGCCATGGAAACAAAAACAGGCCTTTTTGTAGCTTGTTATGTCAAGATCGATATCAGAACTACAGTTGTAAGACAAGGCTTTTACCATAAGGTACTAAACTGGGGCTGCAACCTGTGATTATATCAAATAATCTGCAGAATATTTGTCATTTGTTGCACATTCAGTTCATTAAAGGTCAGAAACTGGTGCTTACAATTTCCAAAAGGTATGAAATCTCTTCTGTAGCCCAACCAAAGCTCCCTAAAAATGTCCCTTTATTCTAAGTTTACATAAATATACATCTATTTTCAGTCTAAAAGTTTAGCATCTCTTGACAAACTTTTCTTCAATAAGTCAACAATCCAAATAGTTGCAGATAATTTCTCTTTTTTTCAGCTCCAGCTCTACATGACAGGTAAACACATCTGCAACAGAACCATCCCACACTACGTTCTTCTAACACCCAACATGTGAAGTGTTACCTGTAACACTTCAACACTGCCAACCACTTCTCACACAATCAATAATGTCTGTCTTTCTGTCTGTGATTCATATTTTACTACCTTTACAAAGACAAAACTCAAATCTAAACAAAGGCTTCGATTTTTTGTTGTAAGATTAAGAAAGAAGACAGTGAAACTCAAAATAATCATGCATCCGTCTTAAAACTATCATTCTGGTGAAAAGTACAATAGAAGTTTGGAATCAGGGACAATCCATACACTTGATTGGTTTTGTTTTGGAGGCTACAACAGACATGATCTGTTTCATTCATGGATGTCTTTCTGCTGGATGATGAAGAGGAGGAAAGCCACCTTCCCCTCCTCCATCTCCCCCATTTTCCTGTGGAGTGTCAGTGTGGGTGCTGCTGCTCTGGCTGGGTGAACCACAGGACGAGGTGAGACACAGGTGACCACAGCATCTGCTCTTCTGGGCCTGGTTCCATTTCAACCTCCACCACACTCTTCAGTCTCCAAAGCCTTTTAGCAGCAGTATTTCAAAGCTGCATTTTTGCCATTTCTCAGTCCGCTCGTTGTGACGTCGCCTCGTCCGTGTTTCCTAAATTAGCCCAAACCATCTGGGCAGATGGGTGAGGGAAGGTGAAGCCGTTAAGGAGAAATGGGAAGTGGCCCAACATGGAACGAGTTCTGGCTCCAGGCCCTCTGGCTCGACGAGGGAAAGCAATAAAGGTGGCGCGCAGCTGAGCCAACAGCTGACAGAAACAGGAACCAATGTTTGGCCAAGGTCAGTAAAAACAGAGCACACACACACACACACACATAGACAGACATATATACACACATACTCACTTCCGCATGGGGTGATGGTGTAACAGCAAACAGGGTCAAAGAACACAGGGGAATGACACCGTGGTGACCCAGGACTCAAGGGGTGTCGGATATCTGACGGTCACAGAGCAGAAGGACGACACTTGTGTGTCTGTGTGATAGGTTGTGTATGAATGCTGGCATCTGATAGAGCCTTGTAATCTTTGTCGCTGCTATTGTTGGCAGGCATCACAAAGTCTGATACCAGCACTCACACACAGACACACACAGTCACACAAGGCTGTCTCAGTGTGCCTGGATCATTCAGAGCCTCCTCTCTCATAACATGTCAGCTGATCCCAACAGAAACTCACAACATAAAAACATGTTAAAATCACACTGAAGCCACATTTCAAGAGTATTTAACTTTCATATTGTGACGTATTTCTGCCAAAAACACAGGTTTAAGACAAAAAAACAGCTTAGCCGTAGGCAGGACAAAACATTTGGAGGCACAAACAAACCCCATAGCTAGCTAGCTAATGCTACTAGATAACGATAGTACTACATACTGTGTCTCTCTAAAAAAAAAAAAGCCACTCTTCAAAAATGTTGATGATGATGTAATTTTCTGTAATGTATAATGATCTTAAATATTGTTAAATATGGTTATTATTGATCACTATCAGCTGCCATGTTGTACATTAAATGTTTTTCCACTAAAATTGCCTCTTATCTCAAAAATCCCACATCAATTGGCCACTAATGGAAACTGATAATAGCTGATATATCATAATTGGAGCCCCAACGATTAGTCAATAAATCAATTACCAGGAGCTGCAACTATTTTGATGATCAAACAGTTGTTTTATTGTAGATTGTTGCCTTCTGGATCACTGGTAGAAACAATGAAGATTTTATAGACTTGTAACAAACAGACAAAAACAAAAAATTAACTGATCAAGAGAATAATTGACAGAATAAAGAATTATGAAGGACAATCAGTGGTGTTACCTTCTCCATGTGGGGATTTGCTACTTTTGTCTCATTTATAAGATTGTTTTCTGATTACCTTTTCAAGACACTGACACTTCATTGTACTGTTAATATACTTTTGGATACACAGGATACATCACCTTTTAGTATCTTTGTAACAACACATATTTCTATACATTATTTGCATTTAAATAGTGTGAAATAATGAGATTATCTCTAGCTGTCTCTTTCTGCCAAATACAAAGTAACAAAAACATTAATTTCACTTAATACTTCAGAGGCCACTGTGTGTGACCCATTTTTAAAGATGATGGAAACTGTTCCAAGATCTGTCTGTCCAGAGATTTGTTGACACTAAGAAAAAGACTAAATCCACTCTAATAAATTTATTATTTTAACACAATCACTTTCTAAAATAGTAATTCGTAGCTATGTTACACCTAATACATTCATTTCAATCTGTACCACACACAAACACTCAGCGTACAAACAGGCTGACACTCAGACGAGCCTCACACCTCTCTCCCCTCAGACATGTGTGACTGCATTGAGCCTCACCACTCTTCACTTTTTCAAACGTGTGCGTGTGTGTGTGTGTGTGTTTGGCTGCCAACTCAAAAAAATCTGCATGCACAATTGCAAGCTGCACAGCCACCAGCTTGAAAAATAGCAAACGGTGAAAAATTAATGAGAGGAACGATGGAGAGCAAAGAAAGGGAACAGAGAGAATGAAAAACAAAATGAAAGTCTTAGACAGCAGACGGAAAGCCGGAGGGGAGCTTAGTTCTTTTGAAACAGAACCTTTTCAAATCTCCTGGGAGTCCACATGCGACTGCAGACCTCTCACTGGGAAACTAGAAAGGTTTAAATATCAGCCTCGCATTAGCCTACACCTTTAAACACTTACTGTTGCTAAAGGAGACTAATTAGCCCTGCAGGCCTCTGAACGTTACATTTTAAATCACTTTTTAAAGGAGATGCTCTTATCCAATTTACAATCTGGATATGCAGCATGAATTCCTGATTTTTATCTCTTGCTACGACCACTTTTTCTTTGTGCTGTTTCCATCACAACAATTTAACATTTTTACGATCAACAAGGGCCTGGCGTCCTTCGTCTGCCTCGAAAAATTTATTAAATCTAAATCAAAGTAAATCTAAAACCACAATGGGACACAAGGACACAGTGAAAGAAGTTTTTGGAGATTTCAAACATATTGATCAAGCTCATGAGTGCAGCACCAGCAGAATATTTTAACTCCTGTAACAAAGGCAGACACTGTTCAGAAGGAGGAGGACAAAGCCTCACCTTTTTTTTTCTTCTTTTTTTTTATTATACACTCCCAGTTATGCCACAGTGAATTAGCACTTACAGTATGACAGACATCAGAGACTGCGGAAAAGGAAACCCTGGCCCTGCTGCAACTGTGAGGGGAAGGTGGTGTCAGCAGTGTGTATAGACACCCAGACAGCCAGATAGCTGTAATTACTTCAGCAGTAGACAAAGATTAATTAAGCAGGAGAGAGTGGAATTAATGAGGTTAGTGCGCACCTCAACCAGACTTTAAAAACTTCACACCGTTCCTGTGGAGACTGCAGAGTACGTAAACGCACGTGGTAACAAAGACGACAAATCAGAGGAAACGAGTTGTGGATTTCAGGATTTTCACATGAGATGTGTTGGTAAATAAACACTGAGAGGAAGTTTTTTTTTTAAAGAACACAAAGTTAAGTAAATTTGCACTTTCAGATCACAGCTCATTATCTCAACTTGGCAAAGCAGCCCATACAGGTGTAATTACTAACAAGATGAGATCAGCAACAATTTAAGATGCTCATTTTTCTCCTCACACAGGCCTATGGCTGAGTGCATGATAAAAATCAGACATCTACCAAAATGTTTTAATTCACAGCTTTACCAGGATTAAAGCCTCCGGACTCATTGGTGTTTAACGTAGCGCAGAAGAAAAGACAGGATCCCAAATCCTAAACCATTTGTTCCTTCTCTGTGCTGAAAACACTTCAAAATCCTGGAAACATAAAGCTCAGGCCTCACTGATAAATAGTCTTGTGCAGCATTTACATCACCCACTAAATGACATTATATAAATAGAAAAATCTGACAGACAGCTGGCAACATTGCATTAGCATGTCATATGGCTGCTCCAAGTGTTGCACTATGACTGGACCGCTTCCCAAATCCGACTGGCAGCCATGATGCCCCGCAGCCCTCAGAGTGTCTAAAAGACCCCGAGACAAATGGTTTCAAGTTTACTGTCAGAGTATAAGTAGGTGATGTCGTCCTGTTTTGGCCAGATAACAAGGACTGTTGCTGTGTGCGCCGGAGGCTCATTGTTATTCTACATTTATAGACGGGACAGATTTACCACAAGTATTCAAAGCGGGTCCTCAAGATGAAAAACAGGTGGTGAGGTCATGACAGCCATATTTTACCCAGGAAAAGATCTCGGGGAAAAAAATGGCAGGGGTATGTTTCAGCCTGATATTTAGATTGGATTGATGTTTTTCCGCCGCTGCCCAGTCCAATCTCTCATGCTGATGTATTCGACAGCTCTGATGTCATCTTCAGGTCATCAGTTAGATAACTCATTAGCTTCACTTCCTCATATTTCTTGTTTGCTACAAGGAAAAGGTATTTGATGGAGATGCTGTGACAAATATATGAGAAAGCTGAAACTTTAAATCGCATGATATCATTTCAAATGCAGACAGCGACTACATCGACCGAAACCAGACATGTTCCTGTTTACAAGTCAAATACAGCCAATCATTTAAAGCCTTTTAGTAAGTTCACAGAAGGTCAATTGAAGCACAGAATCTTACATAATTGACTGAAATGTTTGCTATAATAAATTATTAATGAATAAATATTATTGGTGTTTAAAAATGTATCAGTTCTTACAACAAAATTAACATGTTATTGTCTTTACTTAATGCTGAATTTATCAAAAAAGCCAAACATTAGGTGAGGAAGTCTAATTACTCCAACTCTATAGAGTCTAGAAAACTTCTGTAGACATAAATAACAGACCCGTTAAAAAAATACTCAAATATAATGTGTGTAAAGTCTCCTGAACCCTCAAAAATACACAACAAACCCTGACAACCTTCAGTAGAAGGTGGCAATAACTGGCAGTCACGGTCCCCACCCGTGTTAACCCTCTACACATATCTGTCATCACAGAAATCAAATTAATTAAGTACTGATGAATCACACTGCAGCTTTATCAAAGCCCAAACACATCACTCATGTGAGATTCCAGTGGTTCAAGTTTACTCAAAGTCAACTGGTGGATGTGAGGACAGGGAGGTGTTAAAGACATAAATCAGCTACAGTGCCTCCGTAAATGTGAACTCTGCACGTCATCAGGATTTCACACCAGACCGACCTCCAGACTGTGTGTAAATGAGCGGGGTGATGTCAGTATGTCGGAGATATATTTATGCAGAATATGAGTTACACCTGTTGTCGCTAATTTCAAGTGGGAAGTTATGTATTCTGATACCATTTAAATGTCATCACCAGTGCTGGCTACAGGGTACTCTGATGCGGCAGGAATAGAAAGGCTTTGTGATGTAGACATGGAGATCTGTAATAATTTAAAAACAGCTGGACAGAATAAGTGGACATAACAACAACACTTCAAACTGGTGTACTAGGAAAAACAACAGACCAATATTAGCACAGTTACTGACCAACACTGACATATTTATAACTACAAATCCATGCTAATTGGAAGGAATCATTCAATTATAAAAACTCCTATAAAGTCTGCTCTCACAAATAATAATGTGCAAAACAAAGATGCACAACTACACGCATCATCTCTTCAATCTCCAGCACTTTGTTTGAATACTTTATTTTGAACCAAACCATTATTCTTTCAGTATGTGAGGCAGTGAATATACAAAGATAAGCAAAGAATTTGTTTTTCTAGTAAAGCTGTGAAATTTATTTCAGTAGATTAGACTGGACACCTTGAGATATTGCCACAAAAAAAACAGCTTAGCCATTTAAACAAAAACAAAGAAAACCAAATGCTTGTGGATAAACAAGCAGTTCAACACCTTCATTTTTAAAAATTCTTGCTACAATTGAGGTCATGCAGTTTGCCAACAAAGACCAAATCTAGAGTAAACATCATTACACAGACAAATTGTACACAAAGCGTCCTTCATGATAAGTATGCTCAGCCAGCATTTAATCAATACAGTTTGAATCGGCTGTGTAGACCAACATCAATCCATTAGCTAACATTCAAACTGGGCTTACTTACTGCGCAATTACGCCATTAATTCTTCAGTTATACCAGCAATAAACATTAAATACACCCCACAAGCTGTCTTACCTTAACCCAGGTGTTGGTTGTTGGCTTTGCTCTGTGCAGAACCATCAATACTTTGGTTTTCTTGGTGTGAGTTTCTCCTTGAGGCCAAAAAAATTACATCCCGATCAAGAAACCATGGCGCCCACACAGGTGTGTACAGGTCAGTTGATTAGCATTAGCTTCAATATGCAGTCACTGTTTAGATAAACTTCCGCAGTTTTCATTCTCGATATTTCCTACAAATTTTCACTTTCATCTTCTACAGTTTTACAGTTGTAGTTTCTTTCTTCACTTATAAAATTTTGCCAAAAAATTGTGAGAATTCCTTCTTTTGTTAACACCATTTACTCTTGTTTATGTCTACAAGCAATCAGACGACCATAGGCTAATTAGGTGGTGTTTGTCCAGCAGCGCCACCTGTCGGCCCGGAGAGTCAACACATGTAACACGGAAAACACTTCACTTTCTACATTTCTACAGGGCAAATGTATAACTTTTTTAAAAAGTTTATTATATAAATGTTACCTTTTTTAAAAATTTAAATTTTTTTTAAAGTTATACGTTTTTTTAAAAGTTCTACACCATCCACTCAGTTTAATTTTCTTATTTTTGCATAGCCGTCCTATTACACCCTGCCCTTCATTAATGCTTCATCAGTGAGTATCAAGAAAATCAATGTTATGGTCAAAAAATGTGATGAATCAACTAAGCACTGATGAGTAGAACCTTATTAACTACTGTACAGTCAGAGAAAGAAACACATACATCAGCTAGCTACACTGCCTCAATGAAAATGAACAGCTGTTGTCATCATGAATTACAATCCAAGTCTTCCACTCTATATGTAAATCAGTATCATTGCTGAATGTGTACAACATATCCCATATATTCTAGGACAAGCGCAGGATCTGTATTATAAAACATGGAGTACTGCGGCAGAATATCAGCTTAATTGCTTATGATTTTACTGCTTTCCAAAATCCACAATGTTGACCTGATTCAAAACACTTTTGTATTTTGTAGCATGACATGACAGAATATTAACAGAAGAAATTAGATTGAAAATTGGATTCCAGACAGTTTGACATCCTTATATTTTCATAATGGGCAACTCATTTTCAACTTATGCTGTTTTCTTTGCCCGGAGTCTAAACACAAGAAGAAAATCTTGTTTTGAATCCTGTTAAATAGGATTATTATTAAGTCACACTCCCATGCAACTCATTTTTCCTCACAACACAGGATTTTCGCTCATATCATTCTGGGTGTGAATATCTATTTTCAGGATGGGTGACACATTCTTCACTCCGTCAGTCTCAAAAGGAAGGAAAAATACCTTCAAAAACAGGAGGGATAGATTCATAAATCAACAGCATCTTCAAGGAAAATTATCACCTTAAAATTAAAATTTGGCAGGTAACACAATGAAGACACACAAAGCAACATCACAGCGTATGTAGTTTATTATTCTTTCAATTAGACTCACATTGCACAACACCATATAACAGTATCAATACATCCTGAGCAGTTATCAATATTTCAACAAGTATGTTTTTTTCCAGAAATCTCCACACATGAAGAAAATCTGCTGATTGAATTAATGTCAACTTTAAAGCACCGATCAGGAAAAGCACAGCGTGAAGAGGACACCTGCACTGTTCAGATATGTTGAAGTGCATCCTTACTTTTATTTATTGATTTGAGTTTTGTGCTTATTGCTCGTATTGCATGTGAAGGAACTTATGCCTCTCTGTCACATACTTAAAAATAAGCACTCAAAGTAAGGATATATTTATATACATTATATCTGAACAGAGCAACATTAACAAAAGCTTCCTATAAGATTGTAACTCTTGCTTCAAAGTGCTCAGAACAGGAAATGGCTCAGTAGTAAGACAACGTGCAGATAAAAATATGCGTAAAAAGTGGTATATTGAGTTCAGACCGGTACAAAATTTTAAAAAAGAAAACAGTTTAACATTAGCAAGTGGAAATTTGATTGGATATTATAAATCACACACAGTGATTTTTTTTAAATGTAGAAAACATTTTCCTTTGATTCAAATACAAATAGTTTGGAGGTACAAACTGTTTCAGAGGGATTGGGGGAAAAAATGATAAAATTTTAAAGGCTTAATTCATTAAAACTTTATCATGCAATGCATTTTTTAATACTCATTCAGCAAAGTGCACCCAAAGTTGCTGGTGAATTGAGAAAGCATAACCCGTTTACACAAAACTAGTACCCACAGTCTCCCACTCACACTAAGGCTGCAATGTAAATACAAAAGGCTCCAAAACTGTTTGTACTGAAGATGAGGTTCAGACCAGACGCAGAAGATTTACTCTCAAACACAAACATGAAAAAGTTCAAAAACACCACAACACAGACGAGTCAGACGTACCTCATGACTTCTAATGAATCAGCAGATGTGCATGATAGCTTATTGATTACATATAGTGGTGTAAAGTCTCTCACAGCACATGCAACGATGCTCAGCCCTAATGCAATACAGATATTAACATGTAATCATCCACATTTAAATAAATACAAAGATCCCACATTTTCACCTCACCTCCATCCTGCTTGATCTTGATCACTAGGATCACTTTTAAGTTAAGTAAACATCTTGCTTTTTTCTTCCACCTGTTCTTGTTTTTCTAAGACATTTGACTCTGATTGTTTGCACAACATGTACCATCTTTATGTGTAAACAGAGCTATTGGAGCGGTGAGCTTTCATGATGCACTGATTGCTGCTGAAGTAGTTTTCATTGAGCTGGTGCAAACCCTTGGAGTCAAGTTAGCAGAGTCATCTGACCCCACAGAACTTAAAGTGGATGAGTGTAATGCTGCAGATCAGTGCAGCAGAAATGACAACTGTGTATCTGAGAAGTGTGTGTTGATGCCGTGTCCAGTGCATTAAGTGTCCTTGATGCAACCAAACATTTCCACTTCTGTTTATGTTTTGTAGCACTGCAGTGTTTGCAGGAAACTGTATACTAGTGATGTTTTTGCCTTCTTTTGGTCTTTGGCGCCATCATCACACCACCCTCTGGAGGATGTAGAGGAGGCCGATATTGTCGATTGTGACGAAGGTGGAGAAGTCAGAGGACACGTGGATCTTCTTCAAAGCGCATCCCGTTGGATAGAAGGTCTGCAGAGCTTCACCTTTCTCCACGTTCCACCACTGGAGGCAAGACAAGGAAAAAACTATTAAAAAATAAGCACCAAACACACTGTTGGAGGAAGAAGAAGAAGAAATCAAGTACAATGATGAAAGAAGAAATTTGAAATATGACAGATCAGCTTTCCCAAAATAAATATCACACTTTCACTGATCTTTAAAGAATCGTTTGACACACACATTTTTGGACAGAGTTAGATGAGAAGATTGATTCGACTGTCGAGCCTTTTCCCCCCAACTCCTGGTTTCCGGTTTCAAAGATACTGTTTATCCCATTGTGTGCTTCTCTGAAGTGTTTCAGCTACAAGCACTACATGTTATTTTAAGGCTACAGTTAAATCACGGATGTTTAGAACCGTCTTACACTAAAGTCACAATGCATGAACTACACAACCCACTGTCGCAGGCACGAGTGAAGACTTCTCTGGGACAGTTAATCACAGCAGCGTTCACTGGGCTTTATGTGAATCAGACCCTGAGACAGAGATAGAAGAAGCCTGACAGACTGAGAGCTTTACGATAGCTGCCCAGAGGACCACAGTGAATTTAATAGTATAATATTACCAGACTCAAACTCTCACACACACCCACAGGCTCATTTAAACACACAACTACAGACACACACACACACAACGCCCAGCAGTTTTTCCTGAGTGATTCTGTTTAATCTCGGTTTAAAGTTGACATTTTCCATTCAAGCTCCAACTCACTGGAATGAATCATCAAAGGCACATCAAGTCAATCATTTATAGCTTGTGTGTGTGTATATGTGTGTGTGTACATTCAAGTTTGAAAATATTAGGCAGACACATCAAAAGCAAGAGAGTGTATGACTACCAGCCAAATAACAGACGACAAGAGGCAAATCAATAGGCCAAAGTTTTAGTGGTTAAGTAGGTTTTTGTTATGAAGCTTTAGCTGTTTAGGTTGCAGTAACAGATGTCTGGCTTATAGGACACACACACACACACACACACACACACACACACACACACACAGTCCATTAATCACACAATCCCTTCAGCAACTTCAGGAAGAGCTCATTTGCATATTTCCCACTATAGCATCAAAACAAAATGTATGTCCTGGGGGTTTCTTTACATTTTTTTCTCTCCATATTGTCATGTTGTACCGTGTACAAGGTATAACCTGCAGAGAGTGCAGTGTATACTTTGGCCCGCTATGATACTGAAGAGGGTTGATTAGACTCTTTCCTAAAATGCTATGGGTAAAATTTTGTCTTTCTCATCAACACACAGACAGAATTTTTAAAACTAGGTTGCATATTCCCAAAAAGATCAATAATGGTTCCTTAAATATAGTATATTTTTTTATTCTTCACTTTCTGGCTGAATAGTTTAGTCATGTTAATAATACACAGTGCCATTAGCCTCTTTTCTTTTCTATAAATAACTCTCATTATTGTCACTTCATTTGCTCTTTACTTCTTCCCTTGAATTGATTTGAAGCTTGCATTGATTTTCTCCCTCTGGTCAAGTTATTGGTTACTCAGTCAGCATGAGATCTTTTTTAAAGGTGTTAAACTGGGTGCATATGGAATCTAAAATAGGTCAATCTCAGAGTTACATTATTTAAAGGAAGCTTTTTCCTGGTCGTGAGGAGATTTCACTGCTCAGATCTGACTAAAACACTTAAATGTTGTGTTTTTACAAACTGTCAGAGGCCCACTGAGCCACAGTTAATAATCTCCATACATATGACCTTCGCTGATACTCATCCACAAATCAGCCAGGAAATCATCCTACAGCACATGCTATTAAACATTCTTATTATACATTAATGCGAGACAACATACACATACAAAGGCTGCTTTACATAATGGTTATTAGTGCAGACACATGCCTCATCCTGAAGCGATCATGTAGCATGATGAATATGTGTGATGTTTACTCGAACATTGAGGCGATGCTGTGTAATTTGCTGCTGCCTTCAAGGCTAAATGTGACCTCGGGGTGAACGCGGGATTTAGTCAAACTAATTAATTTCATATTTCTACATGCTTTCAAGTCAAAGGGCTAAACATGGTAAATTACTGTTCGATCTGATATGTGAAATAATCCTCTTGGACACACACAGACTGAGAAGTTCATACAAAGTTCATATAGATTGATGAGCAGCAATGGTTTTGCATGTTATGTTTCTGCAAACACATCGAACATACATACAATTACATTCACTATATCAGTGTTTTCCCAGTGATAATCCCGTTTATGATACAAGGTCACCTGGAACTTTAACCTGATAAAATCTCATTGAAGCAAGTGATGATTCAATTTATTTAATTTTCCTCTCACACATGATCGCTTTATATGTTTATCTCAACTTATAAAAATATGTATTTCTGCAGAACATGTGATCAGTCGAATTTGATTTTTTTTTAATATAATAAAACAGATATTAGGCTTCAAAAAGAGGAATATTTAGGGGAGCTTGATTGATGGGACTGTTCTCCAATGAATTCAGCACTGAAGTCCAGTCTCATACACAATGGGCAGTGTCCTCGTGTAACGGAGTTAATATTTGGTGATCTCCCCCTGCCACCACAAGCTCCTATTTTTCCTATGTCGGCCTTGAACGCAACACATGCCCGTGCGAACTTTGCCTGGACGCCCCGTGTCTTGGGAAGAATTCGCCATGTTGGAGATGTTGTACACCGGGCTGGCTGTTAAGGGTTTTTTTTGTTTTCCTGCTAAGACGGGTACTATTACTAGAATAAATGGAAATTGCACAGTTGATGGCGACTCTTCATTAAAATAACACAACGCAGAGGACAAGCCGCTACACTCGGGTTCAGGGGTCAAACCCGCCTCCTCACTCCTCCCTTCATATCCAAATATGGTCACTTCTGTCTCCAAACAACCAACATGGCGACAATCAAATGCTGATCTGCTGCCTTCAAAACACGAGTCCACATTTCTATATATGTCGATTTCTATATACAGCCTGTGTTTTTTTTCCCTGAAACATAAAAAGTCTAATGCTATATATTTTTAAAAAAGTAAAATGTCTTTGTGGAGGCACTATCAAACACTACAGACAGTTCTGACATCCAGGAGGATCTACAACTAAAATACTGATGACTCAACCTGTGAGCTGTGAAAATCAGTGTTAGAAACTAAACCTGTATCCTGATGAAGACATTTTCAAGGTCACACAGGGATGTAGTTTTAAACATCAGAAATCGGAGCACACTCTTTTGTGCAGAATATTCATTATAGATAAAATCAGATTTATATTTTTTTTTTCTGGGATTAAGAGAAGAGGAGATGTGTGAGTGACTGGATGGAAAAAGACCAGATAAAGGTGACTGATGTGCTTGGTAGAAGGATGAAGCACATACACGCAGCAGATACCAGAGCAGAGAAAGAGACACTTAGCTAAAGTGTAATTGCATCTGAATGAAAGGAAAGATGGCTGCCGGCTGCCAAAGCACTGACAGCTGAAACAAAGAAATGCTGCTCCGATGCCTGCTGCACACACACACACACACACACACACACACTCGTTTATGTATATATACAGAAATAAACAGCCAAACAGACAGACTGAAACAGACGAGGGAGAGAACAAGTAGAGTCAAAGAACAACAAGACTGAATCCCACGGCAAACAATGGCAGCAGACGAATGATGAAACTCCGTGACAAAACAGAAAATAAGAAGAAGGGGAAACACACTCCATAACTCCAACTGCTTATAAAAAAAGGATTAGCAGAGAGAGATGTATGGAGAAAAGAGCTGGCGCAAAATAAATGTTTGAAAGAGTCCGCCGGCTCCGTGGCGGGGGGACGGAGGAAAGATGTGTGGACACAAAGTGTGAAAATGATGTTAGTTTCAGAGTGAGACTGGATTTACTATGAGGAGGGAAAAAAAAGGCCAGAAAATAACTATGTTGAATCATTTACACAGGAGAGGAGGATGACGAGACCAGACTGGATGGCATGCATATTTATGGGTTTGCGTGAGAGGGAGGAAACTGAGGTGTTTTCTTTTTGGATTCAGAAAGGAGAAAGGAGACAAAGGCACAAAAGCAGATTAAAGATGCTGCAAACAGTAAAATATATTAAGCATTTATCATAACAACAACTGCATATTGTTTACTCCTGTCTTATGGGAATACACAGTGGGGCTCTGTGTGTTTGTGGGTGACATAGTGGCCACATCCTCGGAGCAGATGGCTGATGTGCTGATATCAACACCATCACTGTGGGACCATTGATTTATGAGCGAGCTAGTGAAGCGTCTAGATGCTAAATGACTATACAGCGTGTGAGGTTTTCTGAGGCGCTGAGAGGGTGGACTGTGTGTAATTTGTGTGGCCATCTTTGATTTTTTTTTATTTATTTATTTATTTATTTTTTTAAGGTGGTTGGAAGTATTTAGTAACATCCAACAGAGCATCCTCTCTTTTCTCATTGCGCTGAAATTAACTGAAGAAAATGGGTTTGTGGTAACGTTTAAGTTTTTAGTAAGGAAGACACACATGCAACTAAGCAGAAATATATTCAGAAAAGACAAACATTACAGAAAACTATGAGAAAGAGAGATAGATGGGGGTGCAAAGTTCACTATACGATGCATCTTTGAATGAAGCGTCCATCTTTCTTTTCTTTATTACTATAGCACATAATTTAAACAACCTGCTGCTAATTTTAGAAGCTGAAAATTATCCAATTCATAATCCAATTGTTCAAATGATCACGTCAATAGTAGATGATTAGTTGATTAGTTGCAGCCCTAAGATCAGATGATGGGATACTGTCTGAAAAAAAATCTTGAAATCCCACAAAATCTCCATCTCTTAAAATGGGCAAGTGTTTTTTTTTTTTTTTTTTTAAATCACAACTTTGTCACATCTTATTGTTAAACATATACAAACTACTTGATGATATCTACAATATCTGAGCCAATTTGGTGGAGATCAGATTTCATTTGTGGACACAGTCGATCAATATCATGCACATGGATTATGCCTTTGCTGGAGGGTCTGTGCTCTCTGATCGAGATTATATATCACGGTATAAAACCGTGAATATAGAGGTTGTAAAAATCCTGGAGATATTCAGTGTACAGCTCGTATCCTTTGTAGACCCCTCCTCATAGAGTTTATAACACTCGGTGCCTTTCAATAAACTGATGCGAGTAAAAACGACACCAAAAGCAGTGGATGAAGAGCAGGTGCATCTGCTTTAACCGAAGCCAATGGACCGATTCCTTATCTGTAAAGTCACCCCTTCCTGCATTGTTCAGATAAGCCCCTCTCTCCGAGTGTCACGCTCTCACACGCACACAGGTCAAAATCAACATCTGGGGAAAGCTGCAATAGCCTCCGTGCGAGTGCGAGCAACCGTAATTCATTTCAGCCAACAAACAGAGGACGGCAGCGCCAGATCTGCTCTGACAGGCCCTCACCATTAGCTGCGCTGAGGCTAAATAGGTCTGCTTATTCAGGCTACCTGAGGGAAAGTCAGCGCCGCTTATGTAACGGGGAAAAAACCTGTCTGTGTGCTTGTGAGGGCCGTAGCGAGGCATGTGTGTGAGCGGCTGGGTCCTCCAGAAGGGGTGGAGGGAAGTAATTCATCTTCTTCTTACATAAATAGCTCCAATACACAGTCCAGGGGGAATAGGTGCCGCTTCTGTATATAAAAAACATCACAATGGATAAAGGCAGGAGAGGAGGGAGATTAAAGAAAGAGGGAATACCAGCCGGAGTGGATTGAGGTGATTTTGTAAGGCCACGTCTGGTTCATAAAGAAAGAGTGTAGGATTTAGTGTGTGTGTATGTATTTGTGACCAGGTCAAGAGTCTAGCGAAGAGGGACACAGTGCGACTCCGAGGCTGAATTATTCATCCAAGGTCCCGTCTCGTGAAATATTGATGCTCAGACAACCCTCGACACATCTCTCCCTCACATACTGTCTGCCTTGCTTCACTTTCTCTCACTTACATTACTCCCAGCAACCCTTTGTTCATCATCACAGATAAAACCAGGAGGAAAAAAACTGGAAATGAATATGGATTGAACAGAGCAGGAAAACTGGAATCAAGAAGGTTCCTTATTCTGATTTTTTCCCCCTCACACTCATCTCTATTTTCCGTCAAAAAAAAAAAAAAGGAGATGCATAAAAAGAATAAAGAGAGACACCGTAACAGGGAGACAACAAGAAACATCAAAAGAGAAAGTGAGAGACAAAAATCTAGTCGGTGGGAAAAAACTAAAAAATAGCAGCTGGGGAGAAAGAAAACAGACAGAAATATAAAAATATATCAATCTTATGAAACTCAGAAGGAAATAATAAGAGGAAAGAGGACAGCTAAGTTTGGAGTAAAAGCTATTTTACACTGTCGCTTCAGCTCAAATCAGGGAGAGCTGTGATAAATTGGTAATATAAAAACTTTTTAAAACTGGGTAAAGAGGAAGCTGCCTGGAGATCACCTCAACCATGTGACTGAGGAGCAGCTCCAGCCAAATGTAGTGAGTTCATTCAGTGAGTTCATTTAGGCTAGGTTGTATTTATTTGTAAAAATGTAATCTCAGAAACTCAGGTGGGTTTGTAGAGGTGCTGTTAACACACTGTGCATCAACTCAGTGGTAAAATGGCCATATGTAATGCAAATGTCAGTCAGTCAGTCATCTTCTAGACCTGCTTGAGTCGCAGGGGTGTGCTGGAGCCTATCCCAGCTGTCATCGGGCAGGAGGCGGGGTACACCATGGACAGGTTGCCAGCCTATCGCAGGGCTAACATATAGACAAATAACCATTCACGCTCCCACTCAAACAAGCATGTCTTTGGACTGTGGGAGGAAGCCAGAGCACCCGGAGAAAACCCACCATGCACAGGGAGAACATGCAAACTCCTCACAGAAAGGCCCGAGCTGAGATTCGAACCCCAAACCTTCTTCCTGTGAGGCACAAGTGCTGTAATGCAAATGTGTAGGAGAAAGTGAGTTGCAGAGAGAGTATCGTTTCATTTTGAAGTGCAAACACCATCTTGCTCCACTTTTCACTTTATCAGTGATCCACCATCTCCACTCTGCCTCATTTCATCTCTGTGTGGCTCGCGCACACAAAGACCCTTCTTCTCCAGCCAGAGAGATGATTAACCCCGGCCTAATGAGCAAGAGAAACAACTGCCTCCCAGAGATGGATAAATATTTCACCAGCTTGTGTTTATACCCCGAGCCTGACAACAACGAGCACAGAAACCAGGCCACACTCAGTCTGAGCAGAAGTCTTTCAAAGTTCGTCTCCCTAATGCTTCGTCTCGTGCAGAAACAAAAGCAGAGATTCAAGGCTGTACAGAAAACACAGCTACTCTGGACTGATGTTGACCATGTGCATGTTGAAATGTGCATTTTTACAAATTGAAAAAAATAAATTAATGAAAAACAAACAAACAAAAAAAACAGAACAATGGCTTCAGAGAAAAGATTCACTTTCTGGAGGTTGTTTTGCATCTTATGAGCGTGTGTAGGTATTTTTAGAGCCAGGTCTGCGTCTACATCTCGGCAGCACTGCGGGACGCTTATTTCAGAAGCAGCGTGAAGACAGAAAATTGCTGAATGAAATCAAAACTGCGAACGTCGCCTGAACCAACGCCGTGGCCTGTTACATTACCTCATTTACATACATGTCCCCCTCAGAACATGGCAGTCGTCAAAATGTGTTATTTCCATCTCTGGATGAGTTTTTGAAGGAAGAGAGGGATCAAAATAAAAGCCAGGGGGTGCAACTAACAGGCAGTGGCATCAATACCCAAGATGGCTGTCTCAACTCAAAAGATCCAATGTACACAAAACTGTTACAGGAGGATAAAACGATCCTCACTGATGTTACAAATAGACTTGAAAAGCACATTAAAAGAAAAACAAAAAGAGGAACAAGAAAGTCGGCTAACTCCCGAGAAGCCACAAAAGTTGGAGCTATTAATAAGACGGTGGTTCATTGTATTAATAGACTATTGACAAAGCTCCTTGTGTTTAAGTGATTGTTGCACAGCACCAGACAGGTGTCAAAACTCTCCCACAGGCCGATCCCATCTTTTCACAAGAAGAAAAAAGAAATACAGCAAAGCAGATCTCTGTGCTTTCTCTCACGGCTGAACATCAGTCAGTCCAGGTATTCATTCTTCTTTCTCACACTGGAGTTATGTTGCCTCTAGGTCCCTCTGTCTGAGGCCTGCTTCTGTTTCAGAAGACATAAATATGACTTGTTGCTTATGCGAGTGCTTTGATTGGAAATAACAACAAAGTGTACAAAAATACATCGTATTTTAAAACCCAAGGGCCACAGTTAGTTTGCGATGTGGTGTCTGAACAAAGAACTGAGAGAACATCAGGAAGTGTGGTTTATATTGTAGCTACCTCTGCCAGGGAGGTTATGTCTATCTGTCTGCAATGCCACACGACAAAAGCTGAAGATTTTTTGTCCTCTTCTTTCCCCCCAACACATGTTGTGTTGTAGAAATTAGGATTATACGCCAATATTTAGAGAAAAAAAAAAACATACCATGGCCAAAAAAACCAGAGGTCAGTGCTTACAGCAGCTGATCCTTTGATGAAAATGTCCAAGACTATATTATGCTGCAAAAATTATTACTAGGCAGCAGGTAAAGTGTGTTCACATCTTGTCAATTGTGCAAGCAGCCACACAGAATAACAAACATGTTAATGATCATTTTAAATTTGTCTGATTATTTTTATCAATTGAGCATTTAGTCTCTGAAAAGCTGAAAAATACTAACATTACACAACCACAGGTAACAACTCAAAACTCACAAACCCACAAAATCTCACGAATGAGAAGCTGGAACAAGGAAACACTGGACATTATGTAGCAATGAACAGGTTTTTGAATAAGTCTGATCAACTAAATCGGGGTTCTTTCAATTGCCCCACCCCCCTCGAGTATGCACAGCAGATTTAAGCAACAAAATGCATCTAGACACACAGCTCCGACTGTGTGTTCACACATGTGTACATGCCTGTGCTGGAGCAACACACTGAGATTCTGCCTCAGGTGGTATAACGGCCACTTTTCAATGCTGCTTCACAGACTCTAGGGGTCTGCCATGTATCATTACTATATCACACAGCGTAATGTGTCTTGTCTCTTGGCTGACACACTTAAAAATATATCATTTAATTACAACATAAGCTACAGTTCCTGATGTTCCTTTTGCTCTTCTGATGCTGGATCACAAACTAACTCTGGGACTGCGTGGATTATAAAATACAACATATTTTTCACCCTGTTGTTATTTCTAATCAAAAGCAGCCACATATGCAACAAGGGATATTTACGACTTGTGAAACAGAAACAGAGCTCAGACAGAGGGACCGAGTGGCTACATAAGTCTAGTCGGAGAATGAAGACTGAAGAGCTGGACTGACTGATGTTCAGCCTTGAGAGAAAGCACTGAGATGTGCTTTGTCAGTGAGGAAAAAGGAGACACATTTACTCATGGCTTAGTCAATCTCATTATACAGGAATCTTGACTGCCTGATACCCCATCCATCCCTGAGAGGGGTGATTGCATTTACTCTGTCCTTTTTGCTCAGACTGGCACTGCTTGCTGCTGCGCAACCGTTTCTTGATCTTTGACAGATTCTCCATCCATCAGCTGTCTCTCGAGGGAAGGTCAGCACAACCTTCACTCCTTCATTTCATCTCGTCTCCCTGCCCTCCGCTTCAATTTGAGTTTCGCTTCAAGTGATGACTGACGATAACAGTTCATTGGCCGCCGAGGCCTCATTAGGATGCGCTTAACGATGATGGCTCGGGCTGAGAAAGCAGCAAACGGACGCACTGTGAAAGTTTTCTAAAAATGTCTTTACTTTGACTTACTGTACTATTTAAAAAAAAAAAAAAAAAATTCAAAT
>OOFC01011600.1:50163-61688 GCA_900323345.1 Pseudochromis fuscus
AGTCATGTCCACACGTGTGAGGAGATTCTGAGTTATGGCTGTGTGTGTGAATGTGTGAGAGAATACTGCTGTCTTTGTGTGTGTGTGTGTGTTCCTGCAGTCAGGATGAGCCTTTTCACACCTGCCGCCTCCCTCTTGGATCATGGCACTGTGACGGATTGTCTCATCGCCGTTTGGAGAGTTTGTGAGTGTGTGTGTGAGTGTGTGTGTGTGTGTGTCAAGGCCAGGTGTGAGACAGGTACAGCATTTCCTGGCAGGACCCAGAGCAGAAACAGGAAGGAGGAATGATGGGAGTCAGTGTAGGATGTAACAGCTTCTCTCAGAAGGCCAGGACCCTCTACATCACACTTTGACACTCACACAGGCACACAGGCACACACTCAGCGAAGTTTTACAACTAAATGCACCAATACAACCCATTTTTAATGTTTTTTTGTTGTAGAAAGAGAAACACTGGTGACAAGGGGCACAAGAAATGTTTAATTAAACACTCTACAGTGGTACCTGCTCACAACAGGGGATTGGACAAGCACATACCCCCGCACAATGGCCTACTGCTTTTAATTACACTCACACCATTCACCCGACCATACAGAGAGGGAGGGAGTGATAAAACACACAGTGAGAACAAGAAAGGCAGGGACAAAGGAAAAAAAAGCAGCTTGAGAGATGATTAAGGCAGGAGCACTGACAGAGACATGGAGAAAAAAAACCAAAACGTCAGGACAAACAAGAAAACATCATTCTACGCAGGGAGCCAAAGAGACAAATAGAACGAGGCAAACAATAAGAACTCCTCACACTACGAGACTCATGTTGCATCAACTCATCATCTGAGCGAGAGCCATGGGAGACATCACCCGCTGTCACTGCGCTGGCTCTTATCCGACCAATAACAACATCATTCTGTTTAGCGGCAAACGGCAGCACACCGAGTGACGCTGCAGACGGGCCTGTGATGTTCAGAGCCGCGATCAGAGAGGATATGATGGCTGAAAAACTCTCCGCTGAATCACATCCGGAGCAGAAAAACACTCACAAGCCATCTCTGCTTTGCTTACATGAGCAGCTGTCACAGCGATGAAGATTGGTGCACACTCAACATATACAGAGTTTTACTTGTGTAGAGACTTGCTAGAAAACAGTATTACCTCAGCGTGCATTTTAGTAGAAGTAGGGAGTTTCTATAGTTCTAGATTATGATCAATGAAACAATCGTCTTGGTAATTACTCAGACAATGCTTCAAGGGGTTTGTGTTTATGTCAAAAATAATCGAAATTATTCTTATCGTGCTGGTACTTACAAATAGCCCCTAAGAGGGATTTGTCACATTCTGATCTATTTCTGGATAAACAAATCAGTTTAGATTTGTTGTGAAGCAGCATCATCACAGACGCTTGGAGCTATACAATACATGTGCTGTTTATTAGAAAACAGAAAAACAGTAAGGCCCCGAAAACGGATCAACAGAATCCTACAACACCACACTGTAGAGAGATTTCAGATTTTCTTTTATTTTTCTATTTAAGAAGGTAAAACAGTGAAGCCATCGATAACAGTTGATGCAAATCTGAAAAAGTAAAAGTCCCATTTGTGCCCCCTTACTGCACACCTACAGGGGCGTGACCACAGACCGTACATAGAACGGACAAAGCTAATGTGACGTCACCCGTTGACTCGTGTTTAAAGCCTGGAGTTTGGCATTTGAGCGTCACCATCTTGGTTGTTTGGAGCCAGAAGTGACCATATTTGGATATGAAGGGAGGAGTGAGGAAGCAAGTCTGACCCGTGAACCCAAGGATGCTGCCCAATGTGTGTGAGGCTGGACTTTAGCACTGCTCTCATTGGAGATAAGACCTGTCAATCAAACTAATCACACCCCTAAATATTCCTCTTTGTGAAGCCTAATATCCACTTAATTACAAATTATTTTTCAGATGAATCACTACATCACTGAGAAGAAGAATTAACTTTCGCTCATGACATCAGAACAATTTGTAGAAAAAATGTGTTCATTTAGTATTTTCTGATTAAAAATAAATTAAATAAATAAATTAAATTTAAGTCAATAGGAGCCAGAGTTTTTTGGAACCAGCCTCTAGCAGCCTACAGGAGAATTTGTATTGGACTAATTTTTCAGATCCAGTTTCTTCGTCCATGTCTATATATGGTCTATGAGCGTGACATTATCGTCCAGTGTTCTGTGTTCAGCAACCGGTTCCTCCTCCCATTTAAAATGCTATAAAATGATGACAGCCAGTGGACTGATTGATTGTATAATATTTCATTCACACATAATAATCCTCCCACCAATCCAGACAACAAACCTCTCTCTACAGTTTAGTACTTTTAACAGTATTTAACATTTTCAAGCATAATGGTGATAAACAGAAAGTCATCTTCTCTGTAAAAATGCTGTTTCCTTATTAACGTAGCTATTAGTTCAAAAATAAGTTGGTTAATGCTGAAGGGGTTGCACTTTTACATTTCATATTCACTGTCAGTTTGACAATGAAGATGAAACCATTTCCAAAACTTCAAATTCTACTTTCTAAAAAACTGAAATAAAAATAAAAGTACTCATCCTGCCTGTCATACTCCTCAGCTGAGCCATTATTTGGGGCTTTTATGATATTCAAGCCAAACTTTGATATCAATCAGACTACATCTATGATCCAAACGCACATCTTACACAATCCCACTGATCCTCCATAATGAAATCTCTCCCTTACACCAGCTGAGGATAAATACAAACCAAACACCCTTATGAGGACGTTCGGATGACGATGCCAAATCTTTTTCCAAGACTGACAGAAAAATAATTACGACAGAAAAACTAATCTTCGCTCCATGAATTCGTCTTAGACGTCAGTAAATAATTTATTTGTGCACACATGGCTTTTCTATGTAAATATAAAGCAAGAATACCATTCTTTTTTATTGTCGTATCTACAGCCGGAGCTAATGCATGAGAGAGGATTTTAATTATTACATTACTTTCTAACAACGCTACGTAAAACACTTATTGATCGCCTAACACGGAGACACACGCTGATAATAAGTATTAAAACAGATAGACAGCTAGATTATTGTTGTGCTCTCTTGCTCTGTGGGCTCTATTATCTGTCATAAGAGATACACACACACTGTCATGGTAATTACTATGACAGACAGGATGGCCTCTCATAGCTGTCAGGCCGACAGGCGGTACATTAATCAATCAAAGCTCACGACTCAGGGGGGAGTTCAACCCAGAATAATCCATCACCTCTCCTCACGTCCACATGCTGATCCCTCAAGTCAACACACTTTGCTGAAGAACAGAGACAGAGGCTATGAAATGGGATAATGGAGCGATCTGATTCCCAGAATAATTACGACTGTCATGGTGATGCGACGCATGATGAAGCTTATGAGGAGTACATTAGAGCTACGAGCAGAGCAGTCCTGTCAGACCCTGTGAAGTTTACTAATAAACAAGCAGACGGTTATATTATTGGACTTCAGTGACCGTAATGGTTCAGTTGATAGTTTTGCTGCAGTCAAAGGGTAAAGCAGATACAAATCTGTTAAACACAACAATTACTATGATGAAAAGCACAGGCAGGGAAAAGATAATTGGAGAAAAGCAGCAGCATCACCGACCACATCAAAGTGATGAGTGGCAGAGCTCAGCAAATCAATATATTCATCTGCTGGTAGGTGATACAGAAAGGTTAATCTGGCTATAATTTACACTGACAAGGTTTTAAAAATTTAGTTTGTTTTTGTCAAAATCATTTAGTCCATCGAGTGCTTAGTCATTTTTTATTATCTCCATCTGCTGCAAACCTTGAAAGTAATATTACTGTTTTCGAGGGGAAATATGCTAATTAGCTTTGTTTCCAGCAGTTAGATGTGATTGATACCACTATCTGCGCGTAACAATGAAGTTCAAGCCGGCAATCAATAACTTGCTTTGACGTTTTTACGCTTCCCTTTGTGCTTAAACAAAAGAAGACACAGAATGTTAAGCTGCTGGTGGATGGATGGTTTAAAACTGTGGACGGAGCAAAGCAAATGGGCATATTTTATTAGTCCTAATTTAATTATCTTTGAGCTGAGCAGAAATATTGATTTATGTTGTGAATTAATGCACATGCATATCAACTAACATGAATTATTACTGTGAGAATTCCTTTGCCAAAAACCCTCTGCCTATTATAAAATAATCCAACATCAGGAACGCAGCCAAAAGTGGATTTTTGTTTTAAAGACACTGAATCGAATACTTTTTATTATTCTCATACATGATGTCATGCAACTACATTTCTTTCCAGCATCCCAGCTTTCTTTTTTAATGGTCAACTTTTATTTTTTTATTGAACTGCACATGTTGTGTACCTAAAAAAATGAGTCCGACAGCTGCGAGCTCTCTTAAAACCTCCTGATTCTGAACACCACAAGACACGGCAAGAAATGGCATCAAGTGAAAGAAGTACTTCTGGGGCTGTTTTTATGTTTGAGCTCATTTGCTGGCTTTATGATGTTGTCAACAGGAATCTGCTGCAGATAAGATTATGATGTGTTTTTGGCCATCTGTCTATAAAAAGCCCCGAACAACAGCATCCACTGCTTTCAACAGCAGAAAACATCTCTGTCAACCCACACACACAGGTATAAACAAAAGCGCACACATTCACGCGCACAACAACCACCCCACACACAGTATCAGGAGTAATCTGAGATATAAAGCCTCATCGATCAGAAGTGCTCTCCCTAGAGAATTACATCATTGCTCAGCAAATAGCCAATCAGAGCCCGGCTGAGGGTGTCCGCTCCGTGACCCCATCTGCTGTAAAAGTAAAGGCAATAAGAGAGAGGCACACACTATTCCAGTCACGTCACAGGGAGGCATTGATATCTTTCTCTAAGGTATTGAGTGTTTTTATGTAAACCTGCAGCACTGCAACAGTCCTCTAGTTAATGCAGCCGTGGTGTGACACATCAAATGTCTCTTAATCAACAATTCTCCATCTTGCAGATACACAAACATATTTTTAGAGACTTAAAAAAAAAACTAAAGCTGCATTAGCGGAGTCATCTTTATATGAACATATAGACTCATAAGTTCATGAGTGGGCAGAAAGAGAGCGAGCATCTGTTTTCTATCTCCTGCAAAGACACGAGAAATGCATTAAAAATATATATTATATTTAACATTAAGATGTAATTTCTAATACTGTACTGCAGCACAGGAAGTCATCAGAAAACCATTCACTCCTTCTTGTTTCCTTTTTTTGGTCCTTTTTAGACAAATTTCCTCCTAAAAATCTCAAAGAAACAGTTACATAAATTGCACCGTTATTCAGCGCCAGCCATGAACCACAACATCTCCGGTTCATGTCCAGCTGGAGACTTTTGTTTCTTTATTATTCCCCATCTATTTCTTAACTCCTTTCATCTCTCTAATTGACTTTCTAATTGTGGCCTAACAGAAGCACATAGAGAAAAAGGAGCAGCTCATGACCCAAAACATTTAACTATGACGCACGCAACAGGATGAATGAGTCCATACAACACTAATTGTGAGTCAGAATAACTATATATATAAAAAAAATGCCCGACACAAACATGATGCCACCCATTGGTTTGTGGATTATCACCATATTTGGATATGAAGGGAGGAGTAAAGAGGCGGGTCTGACCCTTGAACTTGAGGACACTGTCCCATGTGAATGAAACTCATGTTCACTGATGAATGAGCCTCCAAACCAGATCTGTCAATCAAACTAACCATTAATATCCCTCCTTTTGAAGCCCAATATCTACTTAATGATGATATTATTTTCAGATGGACCAACCAGCTACTTCCCCTCCCACATTGTCCTCATTTAAGACCCAGTGTTTACAGTGATTTTGTATACAGTCTGAAATGTATTCCTGAATGTATCCCATGTGTTAGCGTACCTTGACATAACCCCCTGTTGAGACCAGAAGAGAGTTGTCTGGGGAGAAGTGCAGATCTGTCACCCAGCCTCCATGGAGGGAGTCCAGGCCGTCCTTACTGTCCCGGGAACAGATCTTCAGTAAAGACCCATCCATGACACTCCACAGCTGTGATGGACAGTCACACATTAGAAATCACCCACTGGGAAACATAGCATTGATAAAGATGCCTGGGATTAAAAACAGAAGCAATTCAAAAATTACACTACCAAAAAAATATCACTTTTTAATAGATTATTTGAATTAGGTTTAGTGGGAAAGCGCTTCAGTTTTAAGATATTGTTGTTAAGCCACATTTCATTAAATTTAGTTTTATGGTTTTTCTTGGATATTTTCTGGGCTAATAAAAGTGATTTTGGAGTATTGTATTTTTTCTATTTGTAGACTGTCTTTTTCTGTTTCAGTTCTGATTTGTATTTCTCACAGTGCAATTGTTTAAAACAGGGTTTTTCAAGTCTGCTCTTCGGGATCTCATATCCTGCAGGTTTTAGATGTGTCCCTTCTCCAACACACCTGATTCAAATGATCAGGATCGTTATCAGGCTTCTGCAGAGCTTGATGATGAGCTGATCATTTGAATGATTAAGTGTCCATAGGCTATATGTGTACAGTGCTGTCAGTATGAACTTTAACTTAAACAAACATCACGCTGTGTTCCCTTTGCTTTGATTTTGATATTTAGGAATTTTGATAAAGATTAAAGTTGACCTTAAGATGCTACTATGCTCTACTTGTACCTCGGATGCCAGTCAAAACAAAGAAGAGTAGAAACAACTCTTTATGAGATATTGCACAGATAGTGTGACATGACCCAAATTACTATATGATATATAACAGACTGTAAATAATGAAATAATGGTGTGTGAGTCTCTCTTTAGCCGTGCAGCTGTTATGCAACTGTTCACATGCCATGCTCATTTGACAATGACACATCACACGTACAGCTATATTTAACACTTGGCATGCTTTTGTGCTGAATGACTCACATTTGTTTCCATAGAAACAGAGGTGAGATTTCAGTGTAGTTTATGTAATTGAATCTGATGGATTTCAGAATAATGGAGCTGTTCAGCTCAGAGGCCACCAGAGGGCATTAACCCTTTGTTGTCTGATGCTGCGCCGCTTCTCACCACAGCCTCAGAACTGTGCATGCACTTGGCTGCCTCTCACACTGTGTAACTTAGCATTTTATTTGTGTGTGTGTGTGTGTGTTTGTGTACAAGCAGTTCAGCTTTCCAAAGCCTTAGAGATCCAATTTGGCAGCCTGAGCCCTCTCCTTCACCTCCCACTGTCAGACATCTCCTCCTCTTCCTGCTCTCTTCATCCTAACTTCTTACACACTCCTCCAGCTCCCACACCCCCTCCTGAGAGGGAGCCCTGCCTCCTTCCTTTCATCTCACCCCGTCCTCTGCACACTGCTGCAATCATGATGCATTAGTAAGCACTTTATCTAAATGAGTGATGAGATGTAATTATGGGGTGATTTCTGGAATAAATTCTCACTGCTAATTGCATTCTTGTATGTTGCACGTGAAATTAGATGCTTCAAGGCATTGTCACTACTATAATCCTCATACTAATAACATGGAGGCATTTGCTGTGTTGACACTTGTCTAAAAAAAGACACAAGGCTCAGTCGGAAGTCTTTACTCACCTCGGTACTTACTTACAGCTGTTTTCTTTACTACCTGCTTCTTTCCATAACCCCTAAGGTCTTTTTACTTTGTGCTAAGGTTGATTTCCAACATCATATCAAGCCTAGTGAGCCTGAATTCATAATTCAGCAACCAGGGCTAAGAAAAGGCTTTTTGAATACACACCCGGATCTCTCCGTTGTCATCTCCTGTTGCGAGGCGTTGGCTGTCCCACGAGAATCGGCAGCTTCGGACGCAATCCTGGTGGCCGCTCAATGTGAGGACACATTGCCAGGACTCACAGTGCCACAACTAAGATCACAAAGATATATATTTTTAAAAAAAACAAACAACGACGTATGAAATTCACCTATTATATACCAAAGTGAATGCCTAACCTATTCGTAAGCAGTCTTACAGGATTAAGAAGTTGACATCTATAGTATGCTTTGCTACAATGTTTATTATAAAAACAGACATAGCAGTGTTTATCTTGGAATAACAGGCAATACTAATAAATGTAATGAAGAAATTTTGTTTCTGTTCCTCATACCAGTAATCAATCACCCCTTGATAGCTCTTATGAGGACAAATGGCTGCGCCAAAAGCAGAACTAATGTTGATACAGCAATGTTTTGTTAATAAATTATCTCTCTTGTAGTCTTTTTATCCTGTTTTAAGATTTCCCTTTTCGTTGCTCTCTTTTCAGTGCTTCCTTACTTTCTCTTCCCTTCCTAGTTTTTCACTGTGTTCCTTCCTTACCCAGGTCACATCCTGTGTTGCCCAGAAAATAACAAGGCTCATAATTAGACACTTCATTTGGCGGTTGAATAACTATGTCTGCACACAAAGTCCCATTCATCTGAAGGTCAGGAGAAAAAAAAGAAAAGGGGAGACAAAGAGAGACAGAGATGGAGGAAAAGGAATGAGGAGAGCGCTCTTCCTCTTTTTGTGGTGCTCCGCAAACACGTTCATGACTAACCCTTTTGGTTTGACCTCTAGATAGATGGAAACCAGTGAGTGTTTGTGTGTGTTTTGAGCTTGCAAAGCTCCTACTCGGTCTGGAGAGCAGGGACTATGTGCCTGGCTCCTAACCAGCCCCACAACACACACACACACCTCAATTATGATCTTTGCCAAATCCATAAAACACACATTCTCTCTCACTACCATTTGCTGACAGAAGCCAGGTTGGCTGGCGACCCAGTGCCTGTTCTCTACAGTAAGTGTCGACCAAATCCAAATTCCCGTGTGAAACTCGGTGGCAGTGGCTCTTGATCAACTGTTTTAACAAATGCCCGACTGAGTGGCTTTGAATTGTTTCAACGCTCTACACTCAGGAATACAAGTTTTCCTCCATGACTAAATAACTGATGCACAAGTATAAAACTAACGCTGCGCCCACAACCAAATTCACAACCCAGGAAAATGATAAGAAGCTAGTGTCCAGGAGCACACAGTCTCAGTACAGTTAAGCTTGTACGACGCAGTGCAGACCACTATTTACAATGAACAGGGGGGGAAAAAAAGAAATGATTTAAAAGCTGTTTGCACAAAACCGCATCTCCAGCCCACTGAGTCAGTCAAAGTCAGGCCAAAGTCAAGCGCAGTGGCGTTGGTAAACGGCGACCTGGCAGACGCTACATCCAGACAGGGAGGTGGGTCAGTCGTAGGCCAGCCAGCCTGCCAGGCTCCAGCAGGACCGCCGGCTGCACTTACACTGGACATGGATGTAGGAGGACAGACTGACCCGCAGCTAACTCATCAGGCCTGGAGCCATCTGCTGCACGCTAACCTCTAAGGTCCCTCGCCTCCCCGCTGGAGAAACTTTTAGCCTCGGATATCACCCGCAGCAACACATCCATGCGTGTGTGCTGTAAGTAATCAGTTCAGAAGGAGCTTTGAGAGAAGACGCTGATGTGTAATAGGTCAAGCTGTTACTGGAAGCACAGACATGTCTCATCCCATGAGTATGTGTGTGAGTGTAAGTGTTGAACCTTAGCAGTCTTGTCAGCAGAGGTGGTGGCAAAGAGGCATCCGTCTGGCGAGACATGACCACACAGGATGGCTCCTTGATGAGCCTCGATGTCCTGCAGCTTCTCTCCGCTCTCTATGTCCCACACCTAGTGGTACGCAAAGAAAAGATATAACATTTTCACTGTTGGGATTCAATACTGCTGTTAAATGTGTTACGAGTGTGCATGAGTTTCACCTTCACTGTGCCATCATAGGACCAGGACAGCAGTTTTGGGTCGTTTGGTGAGTTGGATTGCAGAGCGAAGCATCTGACTTGCTCCTTGTGACCCTGAAGTACTTTACTCTCACCTGACTGCCACCTCCACACCTAGAGAGGGCAACAGAGAAAACAATCTTTCAGCCACTGACACTTCTGCCAGCGTTAGAGCAGAGAGGCTGGACCCGATTATTTAAATAAAACCTACATCAAGCAGGTCTCTTGCTCTTTTTATTCTGTCACTTTTTGTGTGTTTGTGTGAGTGTAAACCAATGAATGTTTTCCAGGGAAGACTGTCTGAAAATGATTTAGCAATTACTCAAAATTGCTCTCTAGGTAATAATGAGTCTGCACTGTTCCCAGTGTCTCTTAAAGTGATCATGCAAAACACAGTGTAATCATCTTTTTTTTTTTTAAAGTTTATGTAAGCTAAAAAATCTCCACCACTGGTGTGTGAGAATGTTTGAATAAGAGGCAAAGAAAAATAACCTTGTACGGCTCTTTGTAGGCCTAGGTTGAGGTGAAAAAGCATGAAAAGCAAAATGTTAATTTAACATTATAGTATTTTTCACTATATTTCTGGTTTTACAGCAGTGAAAATCCCATTTGTTTTCACTGTGGGGCTTATTATCACAGATAGATGAATTCTGTTTTTAATGGATGATAGCATCTTCTTTACAGTTTCAAAAATATTAAACTTACTACGCTGTAATTTTTCTAATTCATCAACTTGAACTGACATTCAATTTTGATTAGAACCAACTATGTATTTCTAGTCCTATGAAAAGTATTCTATTATTTTTTACATACTTATTTTATGTCATGTACTTGTAACTGTTCCCCTTCTTTCGTACAACAATGTAGTAGCCGTAAAGCATCATGCAGTTACTGATGCAGTGTAGCCTCCTGTATAAAGAGTTCTTATATTTTGTAAATGCAACTACACATTTCAATCAGTAGATTGCAGTATTTTTTTATTTTCTTCTCTTTTTCCATCGTCAATGGAAGTTTGTTCAATAAATGTAAATGCATTTACCGTATTTTCCGGACTATAGACCCATTTATTGTTAGTAAACAAAGAAGTATGCACGTGCATTGTGGCAACGGATGTATGGCGGCTAGCAAAGGCTTGTCAAGCTACTCTAGTGCATTATCAACAAAGTGGAGGACTATATACACACTGCAAACTGCACCTGTATGGCAGGGTAAGTATTATTGTGTGCTGATTTCACTTTCTTTGCCTTAACAGAAGTGAACATGAACTGCTCAGATAACTTAACTGTGATGTATTACGCTTTTGCACTTGCCGATACCGTAGTTAATGACGGGTATAAAGGGAAGGTTGTCATGGTAACAGTTGTTGTGGTGTTGACGAGATAAAAACGTTATGTACGATGAAGCTCGGTTGTCAAGCCTCGTTAATATAACATAACAATCTAAACTGCCAGTGTCCAATATAAAAATTATAACAGGCTGATGGCATGCACCAAAACCGCGGCTAACGCTGCTAATGCTAACAGCTACCTTCCACACTCACTAAGGAGTCTCTGGACAAGATCAAAAACACAACAACCAGACATTTTGATGGGCTAAATTTCCACGTGGTTCTTCCCAGAGAGGTGCTGAGAGGTGCTACCAGATAAACAATGGGACATAGCACTTCTGTTGC
>OOFC01011602.1:2489-25525 GCA_900323345.1 Pseudochromis fuscus
ACAATTAGGAACTGTTTAAATGTAAAGATTTATTGTTGACTGAATAAATCTGAAACACGTCTTTGTAAACTAACACAGGCTGAAGTTTACTTTGTACACTGTAAAAATGTAAAAAAGGAAAGAGAGGTGTCAGGTGATATTCCACAGGACAAGACTCCCTCCAAGTGTGTGTGTGTGTGTGTGTGGGTGTGTGTGTGTGTGTGGGTGGGTGTGTGTGTGTGTGTGGGTGTGTGGGTGTGTGTGTGTGTGGGTGTGTGTGTGTGTGTGTGTGTGTGTGTGTGTGTACTTTTCCAAGATGCCAGCGGTCTTGATGTGTATGGGCTAGGCTATAGCATATATATCAATCTATGATTTCACTGACATCAGATCAACTAATCAGCATGCCTAGTGCATTGTGCAGTGATTGTTTCTGCACAGGCCCGGCTCATAACAAATGAGTCCAGTACTTTCAGTGTTGACTGGAAAAATAACCATTGCACTTAGAAAGCGCCTGATTTCTTAGTAAGCAACAAAACATACATCCTTAAAATCAAAAGGTTTTTTTTTAATTTCAAGATATAAAATTTTTGCAAGTATGACTTTTTTTTTAAACTCAAAAGATTAAAATCTAACAAGCATTATGTTCATTGGACTGTTAAGATTATTCAACCTGTGTCCCTTTACATGACCAAATAAAATGCTTAAAATGAATATTAACACTGTCGACGGTTGTGTTCTCAGACAGTGTGTAATTGGTGTTAATGCCCGACTCTTAATGGCAAAGAGGATATCAAATATTTATCATGATAATCAGTTAAAGATTTTACTCAGGACATGGCTTTCTGCTATTTCTGTGCTACTTCACTTTTGTCTTTGTCGCTTTGTCTCACATATGAAGCTTTAGATCATTTAAACTGAAAAGATGAAGCTCCATTTATTATCTGTCATGGTTTATTTAAAAAATATTGAATTAATCTATTAATAACAAATATAAAATTAAACTGTAATGTTTTCTTATTCCATATTTCTGTATTTTCATCCTTTTTTTAAAAAAAATATTTTCAATTATATTTTGCACTCTGCACTTTTTGTCTGTTTGCCACTGTGACCAAAGAATTTCCCCGATGTGAGATGAATGAAGTCCTATCTTATCTTATCTTATCTTTCACCCTGTGCTACTGCCAAATAATCTTAAATGGTATGACACCACATTGTACATTGTGCGCACACACACACACACACACACACACACACACAAAGTTTCTGAGAGGAAGACAGCAAAAAGCAATAATACAAACAAGCAGGTTTTTTATTAGTAAAGAGTAACAAACCAGCAGGTTGTAAGGTTGTATGGAGTAAGAAGAGATGTGCTGTGTCACATCAGTATAATGTTTCTCTATGGACAAAGCTTAGCATGAACACCATCGGGATACAGCACAAACCAGCATTCAACAGGGTGAAGCCACCACGGTGCTACGTGGCTCAACAAGGCATGACAGATGCATTGTGGGAGTGTGGGATTGATTTGACACTGGCACAGTCAACCTTAAGTTTAACTCTCTGGAGAAGAACTGTTCAAAGTAAAATTCTGAAAAGTTTATTTAACAGAAATCTTCTGATTAGGTTTAAGACAAGAATAACAATTGACTGTAGAATCTCCCAGATTAATTGGGCATTTAATGTAAAAGCATCCTCTGAATGCCCTTACACTGTTACAGTCAAGCATGTAGCTCAAAGAAAAGTGTTGTTGTATATCGCATGAATACCAGATTGCAAAAAGAAAACGTCAATGAGCCAAGAGGATGACTGTGAGATTGAAAAGTGTTTTAACTACATTGCATTCTGGACTGGTTCTTCATATCAGTTGCAAGTACAAGATTATAACTGAGATTTCTTGTGATTCAGATCAGTTCTGCTCTTTAGAGAGTTAAAAATAATTCTGTGCTACTTAGCAGGTCAAACCTGGCTGGAGCAGACTGAAGAGGGTCAACTGTACTTGATTAAGACAGAACTAATACTTTACATACTGTACAATACTACTGCATTATCAAATATTTTTATTGTCACTTTACAGGCTATCAAGTGGCACCAGTTTAAGTCCAGATCAGAAGAGAGTGCAACACAGAGACATTAAAAAAAAATTTAATATGAAATAAATGCAATTTAAAAAACTCAGATGATGAATGGTCGTCTTTACAGGAAACTTTTAACAGTTTTAAAAGGACACAAAACACAGACCGTATAAAACTTAAATATTCTAGTGAATAGCTAAATGAGAATGTGTTTTTAAGGCTGGGTTATACCTTATATCTCATGAAGACCCTGAGTGCTAGGCTAAAATACTATGAGGACAGAGTAAATGAACCCTTTTAAAAGAAAAAGCATGCATGTCATATGGGAACCAAAGCTCTGCAAAGTCTTAGTATGTGATTCACTGCTTACTGAAAGAGTGTGGTATAGGTGTACATTGCGTGAAACCAATGTAAACAGAGCTGTGACTGCTTCAGGGACTTCAAACTGTTACATATTTTTGCCAACAGGTGACAATCTGATGTTTCTTTCTGTCAGTATATTTCTTTGTAAACATACATCAGTTCACTTTAGGCATTCAGGATCATTTTCAGATCTGGTAATATTACATTTTGTTTAAATTGTGCAGTTAAAGTACTTTTGCTAGCATGATGTTATTGAGCGTTTAGTGATTGTAGTGTTTCCGTGGCAGCCATGCTGGTTCATCTGCATCAAAGTGGTATATGCGGCATTCACTGGCAACTGGGATCGTTGAATTTCTAATCTCGCATAGGGAAAAATCAGAAGAGTGTCATCAAGATTCAAATTTCCTGCTTCCTAGGGTTGAATAAAATTTTCTTCAGTTAAGAAACTATGTTTGTTTGATTGTTATTCTTTGGCCTGGGATCCAATCAAAAGCCAACACAGGAGGCCTGGAGTGTTCAATATTAAATGCATTTTAAAAAACACATGAATAACTCCAGACAAATGTAGTTAAATAATTCCAGTTGTTGATTCATTACACTATTTAATGGTGAATTACATCATGTGGACTGACGAACTGATTTATTTAGTTATCACTGAATACAGTAAGTCTCCACGCTAAAAGACTGAACAAAGTGATTTTGTACTGTGCTGTAGCTAATAATTTCTAAACAAGGATTAGTTTGCTATTTTATTTCCTAAACAGACGGGGCAGTTGTTTCAATACTGCTGCATTGACATTTATTAACAGATACATACAGTGCACAGTAACAGAGTTTTACATATATCTGAATGCAAAGCTGTTCTATGTGATACGGAACCAGTTTAACAGTAATGTAATGTGTGTTATGTTTCAAAGATGTAGAGCATAGTTTGCTGACTGGCATCAGCTGCTTTTTTTCATGCTCCTCTATAAATGCCTCAGTGGTGACCTGCCCGGCTACCAGCTGACTAATTAGTATCCCATCGTATTCATACAGGTGTAATGAGTAGCCAATTTTCAGTATTTTTCCTCTTAGATTCCTTGACAAAAAACTCTATTTCATGCAGACAAATATTTAGTTTCTTACCTAAAGCTGCAGCTTTAAGGATCACTATTTTGTTTTGCAACAGAGTTTAAAAAAGGCAGCAGTTTTTCCTCTGTTCACAGCCAGCTAGCTGTAAATGATGAAGAAACAATCAGACGTCCACTGTACAACGGACAAAGTCTCTGTCAAGAAGATGAAACTGAGATGTGCATGGTTATTGTTGTACTAGACCTCAAATGTGAAAAGAACAGTGGATTTCCGACATGTGCACCATTCTACATCCCTGCATGAAAATAAATGCTTGTTATTGTAGTACACTAAATGCTTACAAGGAAATTGGAGATGCAAAATGGCAAGAAGTGAGTATTGGTGAAAGTAGAGGACAGCACTTGTGATGGCAAAGCACATTCTACAAGAAAGTACATTCATCAGTAGAAACAGGACAATAAACTTCTGTCTGCCAGCCACAAACCTCAAAACCAGTTCAGTAGCCACATGAGCTAATTTACAAGCCGAAAGAATGAGACTTAAATACTAGAGTTGGTTATTTGCCATAGTGGCTGGTAGACAACTGTACAAACAAAAATGGTTTCAGAGTGGAGTTGATTTCCCACCTTCATACCAAGTGTCACACACAGTTGTCCTAGAAACAGAGATTTCTAACCTGATTTCTAAACTACCCTTGGTGATTTCACATGCAGGTTTTCCCTGATTATTCTACTGTTCTGTAAACTAACTATCCATTTTTTTGGAGAAAGTATTTTGTAAACAGTAATACCAACACACTGTGAGTCTGTCAGAAATGTTTCAGTGTCTGTGATGTCTTCTCTGTTGAGGAATAGTCCTCTGTGTTTTCTACAGTACAAGGTTATTCATTGACTGTTTCATGCTCCCAGAAGTGATGCCCCAAGCTACATTTCTCCTTTTTATTAACCCAGTTTATTGTACTTTATGAGTTCAGTCTGGCACAGTTTGGTTGAGATCAGTCAGAAGTCTGATGTAAACTCCAGCACTTCAGTACAACACTATTCAGAACTTAAACTCTGCTGTTTCACAGTTCAGCAACTGTTCAGTGATTGTTCAGCGGATACGATCAGCTCCACATAACACGGACCAGTCTGGTCCAGGTCACCAACACATAGTTCAACTCTCAAGCTCTGTCCTGAAATACATATACATTCAATAAATTAAAAAGTCTGTCATAGAAAACTCCTGTCCACTCCATTACAATGCCTTTTATATTGACAGTTTCATTACTAGGTTTTTATGTTGATGGTGTGAAAGACAGTTGGAGGTAACTGAAACTATCTAGAAATCCAACTGAATATGTGACATCTGGTTTTGTTCATGTTTGTTCTGCTGTTTCAGAAATATGTTCTTGAACTGATCACCAGAAATTGCAGATAATATAAAACTTTTTTTAGTGTTTTCAGTTAACAAATCACAATGATGTGAACGACATAACTAACAGACCATCTTCACCTCAAGAGAATTTTTTTAACACTAAAATTCTTCCAGATGTTTTCTATACCATATCTTCTATAACACTATTCTAAGATTTTACTATTCATGCTAATGTAGAGCCTCCTCTGTCACTGTGGTTTAACTGAGTTGTAGTCTTGTCAATGTCCTCTTGAGCAGGATAGTGAACCCCACTGCCACCACAGGACAACTGAAGCCTAACTTTGAAGATATAAGTTTTCTGACAACTCAACAAGGCAACAGGCAAACAAATCTTTCAATCATTGGAAATTTGTATCATGAGAGAGTCTCATGATACAAATTTAAATCAGACTAAAATATATAATCAGATTCATCACAGTGTATCATTTGTTTTGTTTTTTGAAGAGTTGATACTACTACTCTCCTCCAGTTCAGATCAACTTTTACAACAGCTTTTTGTGCCCCCTAGTGGTCAAAATGTTTTCTGGATTTTAATGAGCATGGTGACAAAATACTTCTGAGGTGTGATGACTGATGATGCCGATCCCTGCAGGACTGCCCCTGAACAACAGCACTCAGGAAAACATGAAACAGACTTCTGTAAATCCAAGTAAAACTAACCGATTAGCTCAAAACTGGAGTGAACATGACAGACAGACTGTTCCTGTAAAAATAAACAACAAACAATTTGCCATCCGGCCTCTTCACAGTATGTTTTCTGCATGGTCATTTCCCCACGTCTCAGCTGATTTCTTTGGGTTAACCAGGTGAATTAGGAACAAACTAAATGTTATTAAAATAAATAAGTATAGTACAGCCATGAACTTCAAATATTTTCTTTCCACTTATGATTTGGTCTTGCGGTGACAAAGTGGCCGAGTGGTCCTACAGTAGCCAGAATATTAAATCTCGCACCTCAGGAAAGATTCAGGCACCATACACCTTTCCCACTCACACATTACTAAATAGCAAAGACACTTCATTGTTAATGTGGTGCCTTGGTGAGTGTTCAAAAAGTCCATCTTTTCTCTGTCACAGTGTGTTGCCCATACTGCTGCTCACCAGGCCTTTGATATTGGTGATGGGCCGAACGTCGTGGAGCTGTCTTCTTCGGTCAATGAACGTGGCCAACCGTGTTGTATCCAGAGGTTTCTTGGAGTACTCCCCACCATGGGCACCCCCACGACCCACCCATGGGTGTTGGAGACAGGAAGTAGCACTTGGCCTCTTCCTCGGATCCTGCTGCAGCACTGACGATACAAAATCCCTCGCTGCCTGGCTCACATCAGCAAAGTATTCATCCGGGAAGCAAAAGTCCAGACGGCAGATGTTGACGCAGGTTTCCTCTGGTGACTCATCCAGAAATGGAGAAACACCACTGAGCATCACATAGGCAAGCACACCTACACTCCACATGTCTGTGGCCACAGAGACCGGTGTCCCACGGATGAGCTCGGGAGCTGCGAACTCTGGGTTTCCAAGCAAAAGATGGACATATTGGCGGTGGGCAGACAGCTGGACAGCATCGCCGAGGTCAATGAGCTTAACACAGGGAGTAGGCGAGTGGAGGTCGACCATAATGTTCTCTGGCTGTTGGAGGGAGATGGAAGATTCAGAGATAGCCAAACAAATAATAACCCCAAAAACTTTATAACGTTTATATTTTTTATTTATGTGGCAAAAAAAGCTACTGTCACCTTAAGGTCCAGGTGTGCTACTCTGCAGGTGTGAAGGTGCTGCAGGGCCTCCAATGTATCTCTGATGAAAAATGCCACCTTCTCCTCCATCAATTCATCATGAGCGACCAGGTAATCGAGCAAACGACCGTCCTCCAGTCTAACAGACACAGAATTGAGGTAAAGTACAGGTGTCAACTTCCCAGCTGGATATTTGTATCATAACACTGACTCTGCATAGTAGCCAAAATAATGTAAATGGTAAAAGCTTGTGTTAGAGAGTCTAATGGCTGATTTACTACTACTCCGCTAGAGAAAAAACAAAACATTCACTAGAGTGAACACATTTGAATACTCTAATGTGGTCTCAACAGGAAACCTAAACACGTGATTTGTGACTGTTGTGTGATTTAATGTTGCTTACTGGCATTTGATAGAGATTTACTCCCTTCTATTCTTGGAAAAAACAAACATTATCTCAGACAGGGTCAAGCAGAGACAACATGGAGGTGCAGGGTTTACTGCACAGACTAACACACTCAGCATACAATTTAAGTATATGTTTAAAGATTCCCAAAATTTGTCAAAAACTGACTGTGGATTAGGGTTGGACATAGTCACCTGGTCTGAAAACTGAAGTTATAAATTGAAATACCACCAATGGCTGCTAGATGCTGGCTCCAAAATGATCAGTAATCATTCAAGCATTGTCAGCTGCACTCATTGAATACTTTAAGTCTACCACTACAAGTTCCCAGTCCAAACAACAGGAGTAGGAGTACTTGAAGAATTCTCTCAGAACTTGTGGATATCCAAACTGGGCCTTTGTGAAAACAGCCAAGAAACCCAGGAAGGAAACTAACGCTGCAGGTGACAACATCAGGAAAAACAAGGGCAACAATATTATCATGCCTTATGTGGCTGGAGTATTAGATAAATGAAGGAGTCAGATCCCTTTGTTCTTCAAACCCAGCAACACACTGAGACAAAAAACTGGTCCAAACCAAAGACAGCACACCCAAAGACAACAAGAGCAACTTGGTGTATGCAGTCGTATGTAGTGAACAGTGCTCAGATCTCCGAATTGGGGAAACTAAACAACCCATGACCAAGCAGATAGCTCAACACAGGAGGGTCAACACATCAGGACCACAGTCTGCAGTCTACCTCCAACTGTAAGAGAAAGGACACTCCTTTGAGGACATCAATGTGCATGTTCTTCAGGAAGACAGATGGTTTGAAAGAGGAGTGAAGGAATCCATCGATATGAAAGTAGAGAAACCATCTCTGAACAGAGGACGGGGTCTACGACACCACCTTTCCCCCCCAAATACAATGCTGTCCTCTCATCCATTCCCAGGAGAGTCAACAAACATCCACATTTCACCTCAGGTGACCATCCTAACGAGGGTCATTCATATCTAGCCTCACCTTACTCCAATGACAGTTACCACGTCAGCCATGAACACTAAAGAGCTAGTGGTATCAATTACCCTGCATTGCTGCGTCCCTGCATCAACATCTCGACAGAGCTTTAAAACCTGCTGCTCCCAACCAGTCGGTCAGAGCTGGAGAAGTCTCTTGGATGACAGATGAAACATCTTCAACTATTTTCTGCCAAATCCAGTTGCCATGACTTAATGCTACTTGGATAACCATGACCTGGATGACAGAGAATCTCCACAGACACTATACATCTATACATTCACAAGCGAGGTATATTTTCCTAAACCGACTGACAGGTCAGGTCTTATAGACTGCTGCAAATGTTCTATCAGACCTGCCCCATGCTCCCCAGCCCCGCCCTCTTCTCCAAATATGGTCACTCCTGATTTAAAAAAAAACCCCACTATGGCTAAAGCTAAATGCTTCAAAACACCAGTCCACAAACTAATAAGTGATGTCACTGTGGCTGCATCAATGTTAATATACAGTCTATTGTCATGATAGTGTGCTCCAGTCATAATGTAGGTTAGTTTATTCAGTCAGACTCACAGCTCTAGGATGAGCATCAGGGAAGTAGGAGACTCATATGTGTCCAACAACATCACCAGCTGGGGATTCTGCACATGTCGGAGGATGTCAGCCTCATGAGCCACCTGCTCCTTCTTCTGCATCTTCTTGCTCACAAACTTCACTGCAACCTGCAGAGATGTAGATAGCATGATAACACTTACCTCAAACTGAGAAAAGTACTTGTAGTCAGTAGTTTGAAATAAAAAGTACTTTTGAAATAAACTGTATTTATATACCGGTATATACACTACCATTCAAATGTTTGGGGTCACCCTAGCAAACCAATGGTTTTCCAATGACAGCAATGACCATGTACAGACTGAGGATCTACCAGCTTGTTCTACATGCTTTACTCTGATTACATATGTTTCAGACTTGACGGGAAACACTTGTCTCTCCCACTGTCAGACACAGTAGAGGCAGAGATATGGTTGGAGGACATTTTGCTAGTTCAGAGAACATTTACTCAGTATAACTTGATGTTGTGGTTGCTGTTTGTGTTCAGTTGTAGTTTACATATGTTTTGGGATACTTGTTTTTGGTAAAATTGGTCAAATTGTTTTTTGTAGGGTAACCCCAAACTTTTGAACAGTAGTGCATATATTCTGGATTATTCTACATGGCAGGAGCAACCTGAACAGTAACACCAGCAATCAGTCCAGTGTCAGTAAAGGCCTACCTCTTTCTTTGAAGACTTGTTGAGACATTTTCTCACCACTGAAAATCGTCCCCTTGTGAAAGAAGAGAGAAGCTAAGTTAAAAACCAGAAACTGTCCAAAAACATCTATAACCATATGCAAGGATTTACCTTCCAATCTCACAGATCTCAGTGAAGGTGGAGTCAAAGTTTTCTTTCCATTGGATTCCTGTTCCATCACATCCAGAGTCTGGACAAAGAGAGAGCAGAAATACTGGAGGCTCTAACAGCTAAAGAAACACAGAGGTGCGAAGTAAACACTACCGACAGTTATATTACTTCTCAGCATATTTAAATCTGCTTTTACCTTCCCTGCAATGATGGTTTGCAGGGAATGAAGGATGGTAAATTTGATAAGAAATTGTAGCATTTTTGTAAGTGAAATTTGAACCTGTGCTTGTTAGCTAACAAATAGAAGATTCTGTACTTTTAGCTATGACCTTCTGTAAGATTAAGTATCACTACGATACTCCCCTAAATACTTAGCATATTTACAGTAGAAAGCCCTGGCTCCAACCAGAAAAGATTCTGTGCAACCCAATGGTTGATATCCTTGCATGCTACACCCATCTTTATATGTTGTCTACGTTTCAGCAATGAGTTAAACTCTGAAAATCTCCACAGCAACTTAATGATGTCTTTCAATGGATCTTCCTCGTCTGAGAAATGCCCACGTTCTTTGAACGCCACAACGCAGTGTGTAACCAGGCATTGATAAAAATGTTTACCTCCATGCCTGCACTGGGACACAGATAATCTGTCAAGTATGACCATATGGATATGACAAAGCTTTGAGGGGGTTTTTTTCTTTTTTTTTTTTTTTCAATCCTTTATTGTGAGTTGGTGATTTATTGTGAGTTCGAAGGAGAAGTAGAAGTTACTTACTGCTGCTGGCCAGTGTGACCATATTTGAGGGCTCAGATGGTGGGCCAATCCCCCAGCGGTTGGAGGCTCGAACTCTGAACTGATAGTGACCTCCAGGGATCAGAGCATCAATCTGAACACACTCCTCCCTGCTGCTGGCCACCTGCTGCCATAGCAATGAGTCTGAGGGTGAGCAAGGAAGGGAGTTAGAGATGAGAAAGGGTTTATTTTGTGTGCAAAGAAATACAGGTTTGTTTTTTTTTTATTTTATTGCCACAAAAAATGTGTTGCCAAAGACACATACCTTCTTGTCTGTACTCCACAGTGTAGCTGCTCACAGCACAGTGAGCAGATGAAGCTGGAGGTGGCCAGTGGACCATGACAGCCGTGCTGCTGGCCTCCTGAGCCACTGGCCTGCCAGGGGCTGCTGGGATACCTGCAGGACAAACAGCCAATAAACCACTAAAATTCAGATAACATTCATAAGTTCGGGTAACATTAAATGGAGAATATTTTTATAGTGCCTTCTTGACCTTACCTAGGTCCCAAAGCACTTAACAAGGTAACTCATTCACCCATTCACACACACACACTCACACACTCACACACCATTGGCTACAGAGCTGCCATGCAAGGTGCTTGCCACCATTGGGAGCGACTTAGGGTTCAGTGTCTTGCCCAAGGACACTTCAACATGTGGACAGGAGGAGCTGGGGATCGAACCCACAACCTGAAGATTCATAGGCAACCCACTCTACCACCTGAACCACAGCCACCCCTTTACATTAAATCTAATTATTGTCCTGCGCTGGCTGTGGTTTGTCAAATTGACATACTTTCAACTCAGGTATGTTACCTTGAACTTTAATTGATGCAGAGGAGGAGGCAGAGCCGTGGTCATTAACTGCTACACAGGTGTAGATTCCTGTATCCTGGGGCATCAGATTACAGATCTTCAACAAGATGTCCCCTGTATCCCTGGAGAGAAGAAAAGGGCAGAATAAAGGAAACAAATTCAGAGGAAGGAGAAGCAAAGGGATGCGAGAAGAGAAGAGGAATTAGAGATAGAGATGGAAAAGAAAGATGAGGGGGTAGAAGACAAGAAACAGAAACAAAGGAAAAAGAAGACAGAAGGGAAACAGGACGTAGAAATTGATAATGGTAAAACTGAAGCCAGTGTAGTGACAAGAGTTAGAATAAAACAAAGGACACTAATGACACATTCTCCTGTTACCTGATGTCGATGGTGAAGCGGCTATTGCTGGTTACTGGGTTCTGGTCAGGACCTTTCAGGGTCACTGAAGGTTTGGGTCGTCCACAGACTTTACAGCAGAGGACTACAGTCTCCCCAAATGCACACACAACATCTGACAGAGGGACCAAAAACTCTGGAGCAACTGCACACAGGAAGCACATCACAAACCTCCGTCTGCTCAGCTCTTTATACATACAGCACACTGCCCAATTTAAATGTGCGCAGTTTACAATCACCGTGTCCAAGTGTCATACTCAAAAGTTGGTGGGATAAAATTAACAGATGCTAAATGTACAATCCAAATCCAAGAAGATTTTACCTAAATGGAAAACTTTTTGGATTCTATAAAATATAAACAGGTCGGGAGTGTGGTGTGTGACCTCTTCCAGGTCTGAGTCTCAAATATGATCAGGAAAATTCATTTCCAAATTTTAATGTTAACCCATGTGACACAATCATTACATCATCATTACATATTCATCATCATTATAATGTAACTGATATAGGCATTTGATGCATTGCATGTGTCAAAAGTGACCCAGCTAAGTTTTTATTTTGTATGTCTTCATAATAAATACATTTAAATATTCAGTGTTTCAGGTCTTTATCACAAATTCTTTATTATTCAATTGTAGCAATTGTATAAAGACAATTTTTTGTATTATTGCCCTTCTAATCCACATCATCAGTCAACTATCATTTAATATTATTATAAAATACTATATTATTCATTAAATATCTTGTTTTTGATTGGCGAATTTGTCACATGATGGGATTACATTATAAGTGAATGGGAAGGCGCCTGTCTGAATGCGATGACACCCAAGTCGTTGCTATTTGGCTGGGACTTAAACCTGCTGTAGCATCCCCATGGTGCTGCCTCTGGATCTATGTTCAATGCGGCATGTTGAGCTGGTTTTTAGTGGACTTCATGTTACCATGTTAAAGCCAAACTGTCACACCCAAAATCTCAGCTCAAATTGTTCCAATATTAGGGTAACCAAATAAGCGCGAGAACGAGTACCGCTATCATGTGATGCAGCAAGAGTTAACAAAACAATACAAATAACAGCCCTTCCCATTAAGGTTTAGGTTGCTATTCATAACTCTAAAATAGAAATTATCCCGAAATTCTGAAAAATTCACACCATTAGGAATGTGTGCATTTTTATTGAAGCTAAGTGTAAGTTGTTTTCTTATGCGTGTCTCACCTTCCTGGATGAAGTTGGGGTTGAGAAGCTAGAAAACAGATCAAAATTAAAGTTTAGTTCAGGTTGACTTTACAGCACGCTTTGTGCATGAAGCTGCATAATCTGAATGACCAACTCTGTTGCATGTACCTCCATGCCCGTCTTTGGGTCAAGGTCATCATCACAGTCAGATTCATCTGAAGTGTGGACATCCTAGTGGGGAATGAAGTAGGAAGACGGGAATAAAAGGAGAAAAGATATAGGTATATGAAGGAGAATATAAAGGATGATCAAAAGAAAGAAGAAATTGGTGACAAAGGAAGAACAACGAGGGAATAATGGGAGAGGAAATGAGGAAAAGGGGGAAGTAGTAGGAAAGGAGAAAGAGAACAAGTGTAAGGAGGGGAGTAAGAAGTAGTTCAGATTTGTGTGGGAACAAAAGCAAGGAAGAACCATTTTTTTAATCAGACATGAAAAGAGGAGACAGAAAGGAAATATGGATGAAGAGATCAATCTTGTAATTTTTTATACACATCCTGTTAGTGTTACTTGCTCACCTGAAAGCCATTTTAAAGTTTTTTATGAAAATGTGGAAACTCCGCTTAGACTTAAAGACTCATCTGTGTTTTTGTTGTTTGGCTTTTTACCTTTTTCATTTTTATTTACACAGCAGCCACAGCATTATTTTTATCAAGCCACGACCAAGTAGTGCCGCAATAATCTCAAAATTTTATGCTAATCATTAGCCTTTAAACTTTAAAATTGTAAACATAAAACAAACCAGTGTCTTGTTTGACTCATAACTTTTAAAGATTCCTTAATAAGCACAAAAGTTTTAACTTTTGTTTTTAAGGAGGGATTGCAAAAAAACCCCAATGTTCACTCAATACTGTCTGTGCACAGTAAAATCTGTTAATACGTTTCTCAGTTATGAGTTCTGATGACTAAATGTTTAAATGTTCCAATTATTTTGGTTAGTATTTCACTGAGGGTAAAAATGTTTTGTCGTTTTGTCTGTTTTCTCATCTGAAAAAAGGTTTCATGGTGGAGGCCGTTGGAGTCATCTCAGAGGAGTCTGATAACCTAGAAGGCACTCAAGTCATACCAGTTTCTATGGGCTTATTATGAAGGCTAGGTTTATGAAAATATGAGAAAAAGTCCATTAATTTACCATAAATTTCAAGTGGATACAGCATCTGGATCTGAAGTACATGGACAAAAGATTAAAGCATTCTCTCTTCTAGAACTTCTTATTGAAGTAATATAAATGTTTCTACAATAATCTGACCTTCAAAAGCCAATTTAAGTGAATAGTTTATTATGCAAAAAAGTCATGAAACAGTAAAGCTTAAACCTGAAAAAGCTAATTTTGTCCACTTGGAGGTTTTTTAAAAAAAAATTAAATAAAATAAAAATAGCAAAATCCTTATGCACAGCACTTATTTACAGAGCAGCCTTATCATTTACTTAGAGTTGTGTTTTTACCCACCTGGTAAATTCAAGTATTAGATTTTTTTCTTAAGTGTAAACAGCTGCACAGTGAGCACAAACCCGAACAGTAAATTTGAATTGATGCCACTGAAGATTCTACAAAAATCTTCAATAAAGATCTTAACTCTCTGCCAGTTCATTACTGTGTATTTGTTTTCAAGTTGCCATTTTACATTATTAAAATATTGTTTATAGCAGCTTTAAAGCAGTGTGATATCTGGGTGTTACAGATTCCATGTACATGTTTCTTAAAGCTGGTATGAGCCATGTTTGTGATGCAACTGGAAGAGAACAGACCCAGAGAGGCCTCTAAGCTTCATATTAACAGGCTCTCTAAACATGACTGTTTACCATTATCTGAGGTTTGACATTCATGCAGATTTCTGCATCCATTACTGAACAGTCTTCACTGCCAGATGTGTAGCAACTCTTTCAAGTTGGAAAGTTATTCACAAGAGGGGGGAACAGATAAACAAAGCATTTATATACAATCCATGAGTCAGGATTTGTGGTGAAACAAATATGAATAATATGTTCTTCCTCACTTGCTAAACTATAGAATGAAACCACATCTGCATCCTGTATCATATGAACTCACACTGTGGGTCTATATACATCATCAGGACTCGCACAATATGTGGTAAACTCCATGATGTTAGACCACAACAGAAAACACTGGTTAACACAGGAAACTAAAAAGTATTTCAAAATAAAATCAGTAAGTCATAGAATTCTACCTCGATTCATGCACAAGGAGGGATAAATAAATCACAACAAAAACACAAAAAAAGAACAGATTTTATTTTCCAGTCAGTGCATTTGTGGGTTTAGGGTTAAAAAGAAAACTTGCAGAATCTTCTTTAGTGGTTCTCAACCATCTAAAAGTTGCAATGTCATTTTTATTTAAACAGTACACCTGAGCAGCATTTATAACATGAACTTTTTCACTTGAATGAAGTCATGGTGGGGCTGACTGTTGGATTTGTGTGGATTTTCTTCTTTACACTGTTGATCAGCTGCTAACCATGTTGACGGTCAAGCTTGTGCTGCTGAGCTTGATGGTGCAAAAATGATAAGTGTCTGGAATCTTAATTTACTCCTCCACTGTGTGTCTGCTCTCTGACTATGTTTGTGTCTAATCCATCCGTCCAAGTCGAACTGAAATGATGGAGGAAAATCACACTTGCACGTGCACATGCACACTCTGGTCTGACCAGGTTCTTTGGCTTGATGTGAATATCAACAGTGAACATTATCTATACTGAATGTTTAACCTGATCCATAGCTAGAAATTGCTGCATCTCCACTAAACATCTAAATCTGTTCATGAACCAGGTTGAGAACCACTGCCAGAGTCAAACTGAGACACAGCCGCTTCTGTGTCTACAGGTTTGTACAAACACGCATGTGCACACACGTGGGTTAGGAAGAAAAATAAAAATCACATGGAAGGGGGGAGGAAGGTGAGGATTTTCGGCACACACATATGACATCACCAGCGTGCGCCATCGACCTGCTGTACTCACTTTGCCCTTCGCCCCAGGGGCGGGCGAGGCGAGTGGGGGAGGGGGTGTAGTGTCTTTAGGCTTACGGAGGAGGCCATTCTCCTGACCTCTGACCCCCACTGAGGAGACATCCCGGGCTTCAGCGCGCTTCCTGGCACGCAGCGTGTTCCACGACAGAGACTTCCTGTACAGTACAGGAACGACAAACATCAAGCAGCCAATCAGAGAGAACCTCAGCAGTGTCCAGTTTGGCCTGGCTGCAGAGGCAACATGGCTGTTGGGTCTTAAAGATAAGACCTTACTGTTGCCATCTAGTGGTACGGAAGTTTGTTCTTGATTTAAAGTGTTGCGATGTTTCCGTTACAAGGCTTTTCATGAATGGAAAACTTAATTTTAATCTATAATGACTTCCACTCTTAAACAGTAAAGACATTTTATATGAGACATGTAAAAAGAGTGAAAATATATCCTGTCTAAATCTATATTAGTAAAGGTTTGTTATAATAAGTCCATGAGATACAAAAGGCAGTCAAACCTAATACATTATACCACATAAATCAGGACTAAAACGATGGGAAAAAAAAGACAAACAGGACTACAAAAATGCAAAGAAAGACCTTTGTATAAAAATAAACTTTTATGTCTTGGTTGGTTCTTCCATTTTTTCTCGTTATCTTTGTCTTTACACAAGTAAAACATAAAAATAAAACCCTGACCAGCTGCTGTTGCCTGAAACTGCAGCCAGACTCTTCAGGTCCATCAAGACACAGGAGAGGACATAGCAACACTGGTCTCACTGTGAGACAGTCAAGAAGCTGGACTACAAGAGAGAGAGTCCAACAACACAACCAGAGGGGCCAACATTAATCTAAGAATTTTACACATTTTATTATACACATTTATATATTTATCATACCAAAGAACAGCAGAAAATGCTGATGCTTTGATGTTTGCATTTGATAAACTGAAACCTTTATACCTTCAAAGTTTATTTTACAGTCTAAACACAGTAAGGCAACTAATGAAAGTAACACAAGGTTTCTTCAGTAGCAAACTTTCCTGACATTATTCCTATTACTTGTTGTTTGACACAAATCCATTTTCAGTTATAGTATTAAAGAATAATTCTGGTTTATTTCAGCCCACTGTATTTTCCATTATTGTGTCTACTGTGGCTGCATTTTGCTAACTAAAATTATGATTGTCCATACAAAGATACTTGTTGACCAAATAATGCATATTCACCCTCATGGTCTGGTTTGTTTGTGTGTGTAAGGCTGTGGATGGGAGTCTTTTCAGCACATGGTACCATTAATTGATTTGTATTTACAAGTTTGATACCTAACCAGCATAAACTGTCCCTCCTGCTCACCTGGTTGCAGGCATCCTGTTGAATCAAAACACTTCTTCCTCAAACACACAGCTGTTCCTTAAGTTGGAAGATGGAAGTCAGACAGGAAGTCTTCCTGACTGGAAATCCCTAATGCAGTTAGCGAAATGTTTTTTCCAGGCAGATAACTGTGTGCATACTTTCAGTCTGCCTGAAAACAAACATTAATAAAAATGGTAATTGTATGAATAAGACTTTTGGAAAGCTGCAGGAAACGTGTTATCTTTATAGAAACCATCAGTTTTCAATCACTCTATCACTAAACAGCATTAAAATGTTGCTCCTGTGCTTTGCCAAAACTAACTTTATACCATAAAGTAGAATTTTGTCATTTTTCATTCTTGTACCTTCTGTGGAGTGTCAAACCGTTGTGTGTTAGTGAAAACTGAAATAAAATGTATAGAAATGAAACATCACTACAATCACAACAAACACAAAAAGCAGAAATCAACCACACAGGGAAATAGATGCAGACACTAGTTTTATATATTTTACTTTGGCTCAACAAACCTTCATGTGATGTGACTGATTTAGTATTTTGAGCCATAAATCCTTAAATAAAAAACCCTGTTTATCTAACTCTCTTCTTCTCTGAAGAGGCTTCTCTATAGAGACAACATGAAAATATATCTTTAATAATTACTGACTAGTTTGTGACCTTCTCAAAAAAGAGCTACACTGTAAAATTGGTACGTGAGAGCACACACAAGCAGACAGACCATTTACTGTTGTAGTTTATTTACAAATATTAAAAACTACAAACTGTCGATCACCTTCAGCTTAATGTAGAACAAAAAATCTTCACCTTCACGTCGCTTTGCTAACTCATGCTCAAGTCCAAAAGGTTTATTTTACATATTTAAAATACATTTAAAATCATTATTAGACTACCAACAGTACAATGTGGACCGTTGCCATTAAATGAAACATATTGCACAGCCTGACTTCATTCATATTTTTTCTTATCATAAATAGTGCAAAAGGGATTTTTTTTTTTTTTTAAACAGGAATGTTCTAGAGCCTCAGTCAAAAAAAAACCCAAAAACAAACCAAAACAAAAATTTACGTTGTACAGTGAACTGCCGACATGAGCAAATCAACACGAGGGAGAAAACAAATTCAACTTTGTCTGTAAAACAAAACAATAATTAACAAGGCAGAAAAACAACAACAACAAGAGAAATAAACACAAACTTCTATATAGATTGCCACAGACAACAAAATAAATCTTCTCCACTGCGGAGAACAAAGCCACCTGACTCACCCAGGTGAGGTTTTTTTCTTAAAAAACAAACAAACAGAAAACAGAAAAAAAAACTGTTCAAAAAATAGGAAAAATCAGGGGGTTAGAAACTGAAATAAGAGTCCGGTTTAACTCCACATGGGTGGTTTTCTTTCTCTGGTTTTCAGAGTCAGCTACAAGTTACAGTTTTTTCTACTCAGTCTATTTCTGCAGGATAACTTCTCAGTACTCGTTTACATGGACACTTAGCAATGTTGTTTGTTAGTTTGGTTTCAAGCTTGAAATCCATTTTCATGTAGTTGCCACCGAGCCAACAAGTGACGATGGCTCAAAGTAAAAGTCACTGCAGCAGCTTGGTTGACAGTAAGAGACCAGTTCTGTACCTTTTATCTCCCGGGAGCGACGAGTGAGGAGTTCAAATACGGGGAAAAAAAACCAAAATCTTCTGTGAGGTCCAAGAGTTTGCTTTGATAACAATACTAAGGGAAGGAGGGAAAGGGTGTGAGACCTTGAGAAGTTAGGTGGTGAAAGCAGAGGCAGTGAGGAGGGAGGAACTGGGGAAGGGAGCTCAGAAGACAACAACACAAAAGCAAACCCCCCGAAAAAAGACCAGGTAGACGGAGTCTCGTCACCTTAAATCTCTCCTCCTTTCCAAGTACTTGGTTTTAAGCCCAACCAGAAGTGAGTGCATCTCTCTGCGGGGAAAGAAATGCTGGGTGGGTGCAGGAGGACTTACTTGATGTTGTTAGCATCTGCCACTGCTGCTGAGAAGGAGGAAGTAGAAGAAGAGTCTTTTATGGGCTTTGTGGGCGGGCCCAAGACGTGTCCTGGCACCCACCCCTCTGCAGCAGGTGATTGGCTGTTGGCTGGCCGGTAAACAAGGTACATATTCTGCTGATTGGTGGCCAGGATCTGGACGGTCTCTCCCTGACTGATGCAAATCTCGTTCTCTTTGAGCGCTGAGTAGTCCTGAGTGACCAGCATGGTGGAGGAGACGCCGTTACAGCCGGTGTCACCATCCTGAGGACAAGGAGGAAAAGGGGAAAAGGATGGCAAAAAAGGGGACAGAGAAGGACACAAAGTAGAGGACAACAGGGAGAGACCACAGAAAAGATGGGAAGGATGGAGGAGAGAGAATGTAAACAATTGAGATCAAGGATAGGGTGCTTTTACGTTGGTTGGATAACAGTTCCGTTGGCTGTGATGCTGAACTGAGGGAGATAAGGACTGAGGAACAAGAGGAAGAAGAGCGGTAGTGAAGAGTCATGTTTCTAGTCACAGTAGTTCCTTAACTCAAACTTCAACTAGTTGATCAGGTGCAACATATCCAGATGCTGTAGCAGTTTGTAAAGTTTCTGCTGAGCAACAAATCATATGAAAAAAAGCTGAAGTGTATGCTACATAACTGCTATGTCCCAGGTCTGTTTCCAGCCAGGAACCTGTGTTGCTTGTCCTACCCTCCACTCTAATCCCATATTTCCTATCTTCTGCTCCACTGACAACTGTCTAATAAAAGCAACAATGCCAAAAAAAACTTTACAGGGGAAAAAAAGAAAAATACAACAAGCAATATTTTCCAGGTTTCAGCAGGAATACCGAGTGATTGACCACATCTTTGTTGAATGATGGCTGCATAGATATAATGATAGATCAGCTCTGACAGTGAGTTCTGAGCTTTTTGGGTAGATTTATCTTCCTCCCAAAAAGCCATAAAAATCACAACATGATTGGATAAAATGAATGCTGTGCAAGTAATTTGACTTCTAAACAGACAAAGAAATTATAACTCTTGCATCAATGTATTGCTGGGATTGATGGCAAACACCAATAAATAAATGGTGTAGTAAAATCAGTGTTTCACTGTCCTCTCTGACTGAAAGTTTCCTAGTGTTGTCTGTTCTGTGCTGCATCCAGCACTAATGTCAGGGGACCCTGGAATACAGGTCTACATCTTTGCAGCAAGGTGAACAGTTAACAGTCCTGGAGGTGATTGAAAAAAAAAAAAAAAAAAAAAAAAGGGTGTGATCACTGTCAAAGTAACTGCCCGAAAGTAATGCTACTACAGCTATTAAGTTCTGTAACATTTGTCTTGGGGTGTGGATGAAGGTGCTTTGAGAGCTTGTCAGAGTATGAATTACAAAATGAGGCTACACCTGCAGTAGCCTAGATTTTAACCTTGGCTTTTAGGGACAGGTAAGAGGCTCACAGAAGTGTGTCTCATGCCCTAGTTCACCAACTGTTCTGCTGCAGTCTTTGCTAAAAGAAGGAAGAACTGCGTGTGTCAAAGCTAGTCGCCTAAAAAACAAGCTGAAGAAATTATGAAAACTCTTTCAGGATTTCCCCAAATAACCAATACACTGAGAAACCTGAACAGATAAACAATAAAATGGAAGCTTATATTAATAAAAATCAACAGCCTGTTTGCTGCCTGAACTCACTCTGGAGGTGATGCACGATGCACTGCCGTTGGAGGTAGACACTTTCATCTGGCTCCTCCCTCTCTCCATCTCCTTGTCACCGAGCCCAACCGCTGAGGACGGCCGGCTGTGAGAGGACATGGTGGGCCGGTTCCCTGAAGACGAGCGGTTTCTGGACAGTGAGCTGCTGGCTCCTCCGCCCTTCTCCTTCTGGTACTCAATGGGTGACTGAAGTGCTATGATTGAACAGATGGGAAATTCATACTGCTTTTCTTTTGTGATTGCATTTCAGGTTTGCTAGTGAATGTTTACCTCATGTTTTGTTTTGTTCTTTCATGACATGAATGACATCCTGCCTGGGAGTCAAAGTGCTGCAACCTGTTACTGGTGATCTGATTGGAATGATTTAGCCTACTTTCTGAGCAACCATGTTTTAGTTATTTTGAAAATGTTTTATTATAAATTATGAAAATGTATTTGCAAGGAGAGTTTAGATTGCCTTCATTTTTTATCACCTAAAATTACATTATGATCATGTGTATTTCAAACTTTGTGTCAAGCAGTCTGCAGTAAAGACCGAAAATTTCATAGACATAGAAAAGGTTGGCTAGTAATGTAAGTAATAACATAAAAAAACTGCAAACCCCTTTTCATTGCACCATCTGTGGGAACATGAGAAGTATGTAAACATGGAAAGTCTTCCAGCTGTTTTATTTATGATTAAATCTGCATTTCTAATAGAATACAATTATTAAATTCATTAACTTTATTGTCCCTTAAGGGAAATTTGCTTGCAGGCAGGTAAATACATAAAACATAAAAAACACATTCACACAAAAGTACACAAATACCCTATAGGGCAACTGAGGACAGAGTCATCATAACTGTTCATTGTTTAAAATTTAAATTAAGTTGTGTAATGGCTTGTGATATGAAGGAATTTTTTAACCTGTTTGATTTCACCTTTGGCAATCTGAGCCTCCTGCCAGAGGGTAGGAGCTCAAACTGGGCATGGAGAGGATGATCAGGACACTGTATGATGTCCTGCACCTTAAAGTTTACCCTCATGTGAAAGGATGTGGCCAGATCAGGTAATATGAAACGGATGATTTTACTGGCAACTTTAACAATGTGTTCTAGCCTCTTTTTATCTCCAAGTGAGAGGGTGCCAAACCAGGAGATGATGACATAGGTCAGGACTGATTCATCCACAGGATGATAAAACACTGACATCAGTTTGCTGCATACTCCAAACCTTTCAAGTGCAGTCGCTGCTGTGGTTTTTCTATGCACCATGTCTATGTTTACATTAAAAGAAAACTTATTGCCATTGACCACACCAAGGTGCTTAAAAGTTGTAACATGCTCCACAGTCCCTCCTTAATTACAGTTAAAAGTGGTAGGTTTGAATTCCTTCTAAAATCTATGCAGATGTCCTAATTTTTGTTATGTTTAGGTTTAAAAAGGACTCATCACACCAATGAATAAAATCATCCATCATCCATTCCCAATGGTTCCTAATTATTTTCAGCAAACAGAAACCCTGAACTGCAGACACCATCATGTGTGTTTACTCACCAGTCAGGAAGTTGCTCTGAGCATCCAGGACTTCCTGAATGTGTCGGACCCAGACCTGCTTGATGTCGATGTTGGCGGCCTGCAAGGTGAAGCGCTCTGATGACCCGCGACACGACAAGACAAATTTACACGGATCATTGTCCATGCTCTCCTCCAGGCCCAGGTAGGATACCTGTGGGAGGAGGTAGTCGCAGAGAATGTAGTTTGTAATGTGAACATATACTATAGGCCAAAAGTTTGGACACACCTTCTCTTTCAATGTGTTTTCTTTATTTTAATGACTATTTACATTGTAGATTCTCACTGAAGGCATCAAAACTATGAATGAACACACATAGAGTTATGTACTGAACTAAAAAAGGTGAAATAACTGAAAACACGTTTTATATTCTAACTTCTTCAAAAGAGCCACCGTTTGGTCTGATTACTACTTTGCAAATTTTTTGCATTTTCTCAATGAACTTCAAGAGGTCGTCACCTGAAATGGTTTCCACTTCACAGCTGTGACTTATCAGGGTTAATTAGTGGAATTTCTTGCTTTATCAATGGGGTTGGGACCATCAGTTGTGTTGTGCAGAAGTCAGGTTAAGCCCTATTGGACAACTGTTAAAATACATATTATGGCAAGAACCAATCAGCTAACTAAAGAAAAACGAGAGGCCATCATTACTTTACTTTACTCTACAAGGTAGATATTCATGAAAATAAAGACAACGCATTGAATGAGAAGGTGTAAAGTCCAAACTTTTGGCCTGTACTGTATGTAAACTA
>OOFC01011605.1:3971-17127 GCA_900323345.1 Pseudochromis fuscus
GTATTGGCAGCACGGAGCTTGCTAGCTTGTAAAAAGCTAACGAGCTTCGTGCCGCCGATACATGAGCCACACCAGTGTTAAAGCCGCAGGGTTCAAAGCATCGGAAAAAAGTAGCGGCCTATAGTCTGGAAAATACAGTAATTTAAAAACATGCAACTAAACTAAAATATGTTCCAGCATGCAGCAGTGACAATAAGAAATATTAATACCTTTATTTTTATTTTTTCCTGGCATCATAGAATATAAAACATCTTATTGCTTCAGGTTCTGTGGTCCTCTCCTTCCCACTCTGCATACGTTCAGCTGGACATAGAAACAGTGAAAAGATTAAATGATTCATGTTTTATTATGGCTAAATTTGTATAATTTACAGGTATGTTTAGAAAATAATCTAAATTAGGAATCACTGAAACTAAAAAAGGCTGAAAAAACAACCACCACTGTCAAAAGCATGCTCAGAAAAATATTGAGCTTGCAATTACTTATGCAAAGAAGAGCAGTTTATGCTTGAGTAATGACTTAATTGACTGTTTATCAAATGTGTTTAAACAGTCAAATATTGCAGCTCTTACCATGCATATGCTTTCCATTCATCAACACTTCCATTCAACACATTTTGATATATTTAAATTGTAATACTTGCAGTTTACTTCTTCTGTGACAGGGCCCTCCTCCTGTTTTTAACTAACTGCCGCTCTGCATCTTCAGGTCTGATCAGCCTCCTGACAGATGGAGAACAACTGGACCATCTAATGTCTCTCTCCCCCGAGGATCTGCTCCTCCGCTGGGTCAACCATCATCTGCGCAACGCGGGAACACAAACAATCAGCAACTTCAGTGAAGATATCAAGGTGCCGTATCAGATGACACACACACAAACACATAAAGACATGAAGTGTAACCTAGTTTTGTCTTGTGCCTTTTAAGGACTCGCGGGCTTACTTCTACCTGCTGGAGCAGATCGCTGCCCATGAACAGAGTGAATACAAAAAAATCCACATCGACATGAGTGGCCTTGATGTGAGTTTTTCTCATCACAGTGAAAAAATTAAAGATATGATAACAATGGACATTTCTCTCTGTATCAGATATAGTGTGTTTAAATGAAGTAGCCTTTCCTGTTCTAGCATACTTATATGTGTGTGTGTGTGTGTGTGTGTGTGTGTGTGTGTGTGTGTGAAGGTGTGGGACCTGGACAGAAGGGCTGAGATGATGCTGCAGCAGGCGGCCAAAATGGACTGCAGGCAGTTTGTTACCCCCCATGACGTCACATCTGGAAACAGCAAACTGAACATGGCCTTTGTAGCCAACCTGTTCAACATGCATCCTGCTCTGCAGAGGGCTCACATCATTTCAAACGGCTTGGAGATGGCACAGATAGAGGGTGAGCTGCAACCATATTTTGGCTCATATCGTGACATCATTACATTACAGTGTTTCTCCATCAACAGAAAACATGATTTAGTCAGAAACTAGTTACATACACACATTTACCCTCATTTGAATATACAGTGATCCAATGTAATGCAGTTACACAGGTTACAAGTATTAATATTTCCAAGAAAATGAAGATGTGGCAGATTGTAGCAGATGTTTATGGTATGGAGTCTAACACTGAAGTGAATTGAACAGCTGGTAGAGACTGTGATAAAGTGTATGATGTCTTCATGTCTTCATGTCTTTCCAGCGGAGACAAAGGAGGAGAAAACATTTCGCAACTGGATGAACTCTCTGGGCGTCTCTCCGTATGTCAACCATCTTTACTGGTATGTGTAATTAACCTTATGAGGAAAACATATAACCTGAAATGAGGATAGACAAAGGATACGACTTTGTAATTTGGAAACTAGTGAAACTTCCTTTAATTTCCCAATTATCACTCATTCAACAAAGATAAAGGTGGGAAATCCACCCCCCCATAATACACATAATCCCAATTATTTTTTTTTTTTGTGTATATTTACTATCTGTATCTTTTGCAGGGATCTGTGTGATGGTTTGGTGATTCTGCAGCTTTATGAAAAGGTCAATGTGCCTGTGAACTGGAAGAAAGTCAACATGCCTCCTTATCCAGTCCTGGGGGCCAATATGAAGAAGGTGTGATATGCAAAACAATAAAAAAATACAATATTTATGAGCAGAAATAAATCATATTAAGAAAAAGAGTACAACATATTTTTCTTCACATATCCCAGCTGGAGAACTGTAACTACGCTGTGAACCTGGGCAGGAACATGGCTCACTTCTCTCTGGTTGGCATTGGAGGAGAAAACATAAATGAAGGAAGCCCCATGCACACCCTGGCACTGGTCTGGCAGCTGATGAGGAGGTACATGCACTACCTGGTCTTTTTTTTTTAATTATTATTGACTTGGCTACAGCTGCTCCTCGTACAGTTGCAGTAATCTGTCCTGCTTGTTGTCCTCCAGGTACACAGTTCAGGTTTTGTCAGATTTGGGTGATGGCGAGAAGATTGGCGATCAGATCATCCTGAGCTGGGTCAACACCACACTGAGTCAGAAACGAAAAGACACACAGATCAGCAGCTTCAAGGTGTGTGTGTGTGTTTGTGTGTGATGTATTTGAGTAAAGTGGCAGTTTGTGTGATTAACCCTGTTTCCCTGTTCTCTGCAGGACAAGTTGATCAGCACCAGCCTGCCGGTGATTGACCTGATCGACGTCATCGCTCCCGGTACAGTCAAGTGGGACATGGTGAAGAGAGAGGAGAGAGGAGTGCTGAAGAAAGATGATAAACTCGACAATGCCAAGTAAAAGATAATTGTTTATCTCTCAACCTTCTTCTTTGAATGTGTTACTCAACATTTTCTAACTCCTTTCACTTTCTGCCCCCCCTCGTCCCCAGGTATGCAATCTCATTGGCTCGTAAGATCGGAGCTCGTGTCTACGCTCTGCCTGATGATTTGGTGGAGGTGAATCCCAAGATGGTGCTGACGCTCTTCGCCTGCCTCATGGGCCATGGTTTGAAAAAGGCCAACCGCTGATACGAACACGAACAAACCTGGGAAAAAACTTTTTATTTCTTTATTTTTTCATCTTGTCTTCATCTTTGTAATTATGTTTCTCTGACCTTGCTGGGATCACCACCAAATAAAGAAAAAATGTTATTCTTTATTTTGAAAACAGTAAATCTTTACCTACTGCTTGAAATTTTTTTCTCATGAGAAAAGCAACTGTCAAAATTTGTTTGTTTGTTCCTAATTGTTTTATTATTTGCTTTGTTATGTTGAATAGGATATTTACTGGGAAAATCATCCACTGAAGTGTTCTTTTATCAATGCTGTATGTCTGTAAATGTTGTGCACTGAATATTGCTATTTAATTATTAACAAGAATCCATTAAATGTACTGAACTGCCGTGTTTGTGTGTTGTCTTTTAACATTGCTTTCAGAAGTTTAAAGCAGCCAGATCAGGGGTGTCAAACTCATTTTAGTTCAGGGGCCACATACCGCCCTGTTTGACCCCAGTAAAATGATTGCATAATAACCTATAAATAACAACAACTCAAAAGTTTCCTTTTTTTAGTGCAACGAACAACAAGTACATTATGAAAATGTTTACATATAATGAACTGTCCTTTTACTAAACATTTTCTAAAGGAAAATCTGTACAATTTCAACAATATCATGCCTCAGTTTGTCATTTACACATGTGCATTACAGACCACAGTGGATTTTCAATGGCAATAGCATTTGGCCACAGGTCTCTGTAACTGAAAAATACAGTATTTCACTTAAAACAACTTGGCAGGATTTATTAATTTATTTTAATTTACATAGATTTCCACATCTGTGTAGTAATCCTCTTGAAATGACTCACCACACCATACAAATTTAAAAAATATATAAAAGTTGTAGCAAAGTACTGTTAATGTTGTCTATGTAAGTTTCCGGCCCACCAGATCGCACCTTTGGCAAGCTGCTTTTTGAGCTAGATCATAACATGTAGGCCTATTAGTTCATAGCTACATAAAATGTTATTCAAGCTCAAACAGTGAAAATCCTGGGTTTCTTTAAAATAGACAGCATCTCTGAGACCTTGAAGGTGAAAGAGGCATTTGTCAGCACCCTCATTTAACAATAACTGCTGGAGAAATAGATTATAATTTCCAAGTTTTCTTTTTACCATTATATTAATTTGGTATTTCTTAAAGAGAGTAAATTTGATTCTTAGGGCTTCGAAAAGCTGCAGATCAAATAAGGGGGACTGATTGAAGTAACTTTTCTTGGATGCCTGAGACAATCTACAACGTACTGTAATGTGATTTTAAAATTCAACAACTTAAGTAAAACATACATAAAAACAAACTCTTCTGTAAAATACCACATTACGATAATTGTACTAAGGGAAAGGTAACTGCGTAAATAACTGATGTTTCGCCAGGGGGCGCAGTTTGCATTGTGACTTTACCTCTGAGTGTATTGATCCTCCCCGACTGCCGTACCAAAACACAAACGTCATTTTTTGAGCGAAAGTTTTCGAAACACTTGACAGTATGGACACAGGAAATTAAGATGGATAAAAATTACCTTCATAAAATCTCCTAAGAACGTCGCTTAAACAGTGACACCCCAGTTTGAAGTAAAAATGGAAGGACTGGAAATGTCCGCGATGATACCTGCTCTCCAGGAGCTAGCTAGGTGAGTTATGAGCTAAAGTTGGCTAAAGCTAACATCATGTTAGCAATGTGACTGATTTAAGTTGAGCTCTCCCTTAAAAGTAAATAAATAAACACTACATCTACTCCATAAATACCGTAACATCATGTTGGTGTTTGTAGTGCTACTGCTGCTGAGTACGACCTGGCGGTGCAGAAGCCTCGACAGATCCTCTGCCAGTTCATTGACAGGATACTGACAGATGTGGATGTCGGTGAGTGTTGGGTAGCAGCACACACACACACACGGGGTGGCCACAATAACAGAAACACCTGACAGTATATTGTCAGGTCGTGTGGGTGGACCCTGTCAGGGGTCTGTGCAACTAATCTTCCCTGTGCTGTTACCTTTTAGGTGTAAGAGATTATTGCTCATGTCCTCCTGAATGTTAAGACTTTTTTCTAGTTTCTTTTATTGCCTTGTGCCTTCAGAGTTGGCCGTCTTGGGGGATTGTCTGTGTTTTCGTTGTTGCTCCCTTAACAAAATAATTTTTTGCAAAGGACCAATAAAGTATCTATCTATCTATCTATCTATCTATCTATCTATCTATCTACCTTAAGCAGTTGAATAATAACTTTATTCATAACACATTTCTCAAAAGTTACAAAGTGCTTTACAAAAAATACAAAATCAAACCAATGACAGACACTAATAAAAGCTTCAATACAATATGAATAACTAAATGAATTGGTAGTTAATAAATATCAGTGAAGAGAGAATAAGAAGTACAGTTAAATTGGAGTTTAGGTCACAAACCCTGAGAAAGTGTACCTATGAACATTCGGTTTCTGAAAGGGATTTAAAGAAGAATGATGAGTTTGCCAGTCTAAGGTTTTCAGGGAAGTTGGTCCACGGAATGAGAGCCCTAAGAGGAAAAGTATGGTCATGCATTATTTCACAAAAATATTTTGCAACTTTTCATCTTGATGTTTTCTGACCCTCCTGCTGTGAACCATCTGGTTAAACTAATCTATTTGTCTCTTCTTCCAGTTGCTTTAGGGCTAAATAAGAAGTCCAGTTCAGAGCCGGCCTGTGTGATGCTGCTTGACTTTGTGCAGCATATAATCAAGTCCTCATCTCTGATGTTTGCCAATCCAACCTGTCAGCCTGCTGAGTACCCAGACACCACACAGAGCTGTACCGGTAAGAGCTGCCTCACACAAAGCTACAATATTAAGAAAACATTTTCTGAGAAAGAAAAATGTTACATCCAACTGTTTTTCTGTGTGTTTTTTTTTTCTCCTTCTGTCCTCCTCTGGTGTTTCCTGTCTCAGACTTCAGTAAGTGGGTGGCAGTGCGTTTGCTCCGTGTGGCGGCAGCTCCCGGCTGTGATGTCATCCACGGACGGGTCTCGGCTGTGCTGTGCTCTTTACTTCACACTCTGAGAGTCAGGGCGCCATTCATCTTCAGCCGCCTGGCTCAGGAGCTCATATTTCTGGCTCAAGATCTCAGCAACATCCTGTATGCTCATATCACTACACTCGCAGGCCAGGGACACTCTCAAACACAGAACCAGTGGCCTGTGACACTCGAGTGCTTTAGTTTCTCCTCCATGTGTGCCTCTTCGTACCTCACTCCTTCTCCTCTTGTGGTCTCCTCACCTGCTGCCTTGGAGTCGCTGACTGCTGTGACGTTTGGTGTGATAACTGACGCACTGAGGGGAGTCATCTCCTGTCATGACCTTAGCGTAGCCTGGGAAACGGCGTGCTCCATCCTGGCTAATGGCAACACCAGGCTGAGGAAGATCTCCATGGTGATGCTGAGAAAATTGGTGGAGCTGAGAGGGTTTCCTCCGACACAGGGCCACGATTTTTTCAGGGCCTATTTTCAGTTGCTGGAAACGCACTCCTACAATGTCACAGGAAACACTAACGAGAAACAGTCTTATGAAGGAGAACTGTTAAACCTCAGTCGCTGTGTGTTTCAGTCATGTTTTGTTTCTCACTCGCACTTTGAGCCCATCCATCTTTCTCAGTTGTTCGAGTCTGTTTGTGCACTTGGAGGAGCAGGCCTTGAGTTAGGAGAAGTTACTGAATCTCTCTGCCTGCTGTTCAGCTTCTCACTATCTGTTGCCCCAGTTTACGAGAGCGCCATTTTGCTAAGGAGGCAGCGGGTCACAGAGGTCTGCAGGACACTGGTGTCCACTGTTGGGTCAGCAAATCAAGCTGAAGTATGATTCTTTTTCTTGTGTTTCTTTTTAAAATCTATTATTCTTATCCTTACAGTCTTTGTTGCATCCATGTTCTCTTTACAATATCTATGGCTGTTGCCTTGTGCAGTGTGCAGAGGGGTTTCTCCGAGCTGCGCTGAAGGCCGAGACTGCTGTGGTGATGCAGGAGTCAGGAGATGGAGAGACTGCTGCCAAGAAACCCTGTAAATCTGCCATCAGTGCAGCCAGCAAAGCAACAAAAAAATTACCAGGGTGAGTTCATATACATTCACAATACAGTCTGTTATAGAAGGATCTCAGTGGAAGTGTAAAAGTATAGTGCATTATATTATCACAGGGTTCAATAAATGTGGCTGTTTGTCCATTTAATCTTTTATTTGTGCAAAAAAATCCTTGGATGATGTTTCAAACGTGCAGCAAGTGATAGAACTCGAGGCAAAAGGAAGTGATGCTGTACGACATATATGATGTGATTACTACCTACATGTAAATTGTAAAGTTAAGAGGGGTGGTTTAAAAAGTTTCTGGTGTTTCTGACAGAATGTCTGTGATGATCTGAGATGTTTAAATTTTTTGTGCAACTCGAAGTGATTTCTTTATAAATTTTCTTTAGAGTTTCTTGATTCTGGTGAAGAAGAGTTTTTGTAGCTGTTGTATTTTAGTCATGTCTGTCAGCTGTGTGGAGAGCAGTGTTAGTGTTTGAAAACAAAAAAAGATAGTCCAACTGTATCAGCAGATTTCCAGTAAATTTCTGATATTTGAATGATTGCACATCTCTGTGTCTTTAGTGAGGTGGACATGCGTGTTCGCAGTGAGGTTTGGGTCGTGTTGAACGGTCGGCTCGAGGAGCTGCTGACACTTTTGAACTCGGACTCTGCTGAACCTGAGGCCGCACAGACTCTGTCTGCTCTGCAGGGTCTGGCCCTCATCCTCCACCTCGCAGCCCTCTGCTCCTCCCCCAGCAGGTAAAACTCACATATGTGAACATGTTGTCACTGCAGCTCATTCTCTTTTAACACTCCCAGTATTTTCCACCAGATACTGTATAAACTTACATCTTTCTTTCTACATCTCTGCATCTTTCTTTGATTATCAGTTTGCCTCCTCTCCTCTGGGTGCCCACTGAGACTCTGAGCAGGGTCTTGAAGAGCTGTCAGTCAGTGTTAGAAGGAGACTGTCAGTCTGTCTCAAACCAGAGCTTCTTTCAGTCGGCTGTGCAGACCAGTGTCAGGGTTCTCGACTCTGTACTTTACATGATGAGTAAGAATTCACACACAAAAATACACATCAAACATGCAGTTTTAATATGTTGGATTTTATTAGCTGTCTTATCGATGTCACGTGTCATTTCTACTTTGGAAGAAAGCACATCAATTTGATAACAGTGTATTGATCATATTTTTTTTTTGTGTGTGTAGTGAGCAGCCAGAGTGAGGACGGGCTCCAGCGGCGTGTGTGTGCTCTGCTGTCTCTTCCCTGGGTGTCTGAGAACAAGTCTGTCTCGGCCTATAAGAGCTCAGGATTCCCCTCCTGGACGCCTGCCTTGGCTCAGAGACTCAGTTTTTGTTATTGTGAGTATTCCTGTCACATTACTAGTTAGTTAACATGTGTTATCTTGATGTTGTAGCATGGTGAATAAATAAAGTATCTAAACATACCATGAAATGTCTGTTTAGAATTTGGGATGAGAAAGTTTCACAGTGGCATTATACATTTTTTCTACATGATATTGATGTGAACATTTTCAGACTGATGATGAAACTGTGTGTGTCTTTCCAGCGTCTGACATCCAGGCAGACTGCGTTTCACTGATGGCCTTCCTGCGTTGTGGTGTGTGTGACTCGTGGCGTGTGTGTGTGCTTACCAAGGCACTGCAGAGTCAGGACGAGGTGGTGAGAGCGGCAGCAGTCAAGGTCTTCCCCATTCTTCTTCACCACCTGGGAAACACACACCACAAACTCATCGGCACCACTCTGCTGTATGTAAACTCACACACTCCTACTGTGTGACCACAGTATTTATATTTTTCAGTAACCATTTCATGTTGTGTGCTGGATATTTTCAGTTCCAGGCTGGAGGACAGTTCAGAGCTGGTGAAGAAGGAGCTCGCGGGCATCATCGGTCAGCTCAGCTGCATCCAGTCAGACCTCTCCAAGCTCGGTGACATCCATGCAGAATCCACCTGTCTTCCCAGAATCCTCTGCCTCCATCGTAGCCTTACAGCTGAGCATACTGAGAAAGCAGTGCCAGCCCTCAGGTCATCTGTTGTCAGACCTTTCCTTCCACTTCTCAGACCACAAGCTCCAAGCAGCGTTAAACAAGGTGCTTCTTTGTCTGAGTTTTTCTTCGATAATGAGCTTTTATATCAACCAGAAAGTAAAAAAGAAACATTAATTGAAATACACTGCATTGCTGTTATTGTTCTTGATGTTCACCATTTTTTCAGCCTCTATGGATTATTTTCAAATTAGGTATTAATTAAAGTTTTGTATTAAAGCACTGACATGACAATCACTTATATATAATTCACTGTTCCAGCTTTCCTACAAGCTCTGCCTCACCTGTGTCAGCATGTGAATCTGACTGGAGGAGACAGCGACTCCCGGGCAGTTCTCTCTGCCCTTATTGGTCTAATGGAGGATTCAGATCCTGGGGTCAGACTATGCTTCAGCCAATCAGTGCGTTTCTTGATGACAGAGACAACCAGAAACTCTGAACAGGGTTCTCTGAACGAGGTGCGTACTTGAAATATTCAGTAAAATTTCACTTGGTGGAGTTTTGTTTTGCTGCCTTTGTATCATACTCCCTTCACTGAGTTGGGTTTTTGAGATTCTGACTAGATACAGCGTTTGATAATGATGATGAAGCTTTTCATGTGTGTGCTTCGTGTTGCCACCGCAGCTCCTGGTTGCACGGCTGAAGGAGGCCTTCAACAACGCAAAAGTCAACAGAGATGATGACCTGCGTAACTCTCTCATCCTCACCACTGGAGAGATCGGCAGGTACAGACGCATCTTTCTCTCATCTTTATATAAACATGCACAGAATGCGTCTGATACTGTCTGTATTAGATTACTTTCTTATGCAGATCTTGCTTTCTAGTCGTATTTTGCCTCTTTTTTACATACAGTATGTAACTCTGATTTAAATCTTCTGTGTCGCAGCTATTATGGCTGTATAGATGCTACTGTGCCAAAAAAAACTTACTAAAACAGATTTTAAACAGTCACGTAAGAGACTGCTTGAGTTAAAGTTGTCCACCCTCCTGTCCTCTCTGTCAGAGCGTCTCAGGGCAGTTTGGTGTCGTTCTCTCTGCTGCGTCTGCTCCACTGTCTGCTGTCCAAGTCGTCCTCGGTGTCCGTAGCTGCCTACACTCAGATCAGAGCCCTCGCCACCGCCAAGGGCCTGAAACTGCAGACTCTCTTTAGTCAGTACAAGAACCCCATTTGCCAGGTATAAAATGTTGTTGTGCCAGAGACACTTAAATTAAATTGTACCGTAAATCAACACTTATTTTTTTCATTTGCTTATATGTGACGGATAAAACTTAGCACCCCAGCTATGTAATACTCTTCTTCTTCTTCTTCTTCTTCTTCTTCTTCTTCTTCTTCTACTACTTCTTCTACTTCTTCTACTGCTTCTTCTACTTCTTCTTCTACTACTGCTTCTTCTTCTTCTTCTTCTACTGCTTCTTCTTCTTCTTCTTCTTCTTCTTCTCTTCCTCCTTCTCCTCTGTCTTTAGTTCCTGGTGGAGTCTCTGCATTCACGCCATGCCTCAGCCCTGCGGAGCACACCTGATCAGGGCAGCGAATCAGCCAATCAGAGAGAACTGGCTCTGGACATCCTGGCCCAGATCGCTCATGCTTTTGACTTCCCAGACCTCCACCGCTTCCTCACTGTACGTACATCCACACACAACTGCACATACTGTGTGTTAGATAGTACAGCCAGGATGTGATGAGTAATGTTTGTCTCTGGACAGTTAGATATGCTCATGTGTTTGCTCATGTAGCGGACCCTCCAGGTGCTGCTGCCCTACCTTGCAGCTAAAGCGAGCTCCACAGGCTCCGCCCTTATCCGTACACTAGCCAATGAGCTGAAGGCAAACAGGCGGGAGATCCTGATCAACAACTTCAAGTACATCTTCAGTCATCTGGTCTGTTCCTGCACCAAGGAGGAGCTGGAGAGAGCCTTCCACTACCTGCAGGTATTAATGACAATACAAGAAACTTGATATAACATCAAATTTTTCATTGATGTTAATGTGCTGAAAAACAAAATACATAAAGCTTCTTCATGCACTGTTTCACAAAACATATTATACACGTATAGAAAAAAAAAACTGTGAAGTTAATTGTTAAAGATTTTCAGGAAATTGTCATTTGATTTATGATTGTTACAGATCCAATTATCTCATGTAATTGAATTCACTAGAACACAGATACCGGGGCAAAGAAAACTGCTGGTTGTGACAAATATGAGCTCTCATCAATGTGCCCAGAATATTAATGAAATATTAAAGCTTCTAGAAATATTTTTCAGAGCAAATATTTGGTGAACTTATGTAAAGTTGTTTAATCTTCTTTAAGGATTACTCAAGTCCCTGTTGTCCAGTGTCCCCTGTGTGACTGAGGCTGAGCCTGTATAACTGAGATCTTACACGTGATGATGTTTAACACTGTATTGGGAAGATCTTTTGTTGTTTTTGCATTCAGGTTGATAAATAGAGTAAATTTGAGCATAAACACAGATGTGTAAATCTATTTTCCCAGAGTGAGACAGAGATTGAACTGGGCTCTCTGCTGCGGCAGGACTTCCAGGGTCTTCACAACGAGCTGCTGCTGCGTCTGGGAGAGCACTACCAACAGGTCAACACACACACACACACACACACACACACACACTTGTCTTTAACATTAATCTGTTTCTGTATGTATTCACTGTTTAACGATACACTAATAATTACCTCACTGAATCAATATACTGCATATACCAATTATTTTTGGTTGTCTTGTTTTGGTTCTTTTGAAATTCTGAGTTTTACCAAATGAAATTTTTTTGTTGTAAACAATGTCAATAAAAATATGTCTGTTGTTTATTAACTGTTTAAAAGGGAGTAATGACTTGATGTATGTGGCTTCAAACCTTTGCAATGTTTTTTATCAGGTGTTCAATGGTTTGGCGATCTTGGCCTCCTTTGCATCCAATGATGATCCGTATCAGGGTCCCCGAGACATCACCACCCCAGAGCTCATGGTACATTTCAGAGTCTACATCAAACCGCTGCATTATTTTTAGGGCATTTGGACACTTGATCAAACAAACCGATGAAGTTCAATGCAAAGAACTGAAAACTCTGTTGTTTTGTGGCATTATTAAACAGTCTCTGTGTACTGTTATTTTTACCTGACTCCTCTTTCTGTCATCGTTTTGTGTCAGGCTGATTACCTGCAGCCGAAGCTGCTGGGGATTCTCGCCTTCTTCAACATGCAGCTGCTCAGCTCCAGTGCAGGAGAGAAAGACCGCAAGAAGTTGGTGGGTGATCCACGACTGACAGAACACATGTACACACAAGAGTGACTGAGTGTTTTTGACTCACAGTCACAATCTGTGTGTGTCACTTGTGTATCTTAACAACGATTGTCTCCACCTGGTAGGCGTTGACTAGTGTGGTGGCTCTGATGCGGCTGATGGGGCCCAAACACATCAGCTCTGTCAGGGTGAAGATGATGACGACGCTCCGCACCGGCCTCCGATACAGAGACGACTTCCCTCTGCTCTGCTGCCAGTCAGTACCTGCACACTCACATGTCACCAGAAAGTCACACGCAAACTGCCTCTTAGTGATGTGATGTTTCTAGAATCGACAGTTTTTTCTACATGGCCAATAAAATCTTAAATAATTCAGGTACAAGCCTCAAAGCTCATGTTTCTGATACGCTCTGTGCACAGGACGTGGGAGTGTTTTGTGAGGAGTGTGGAGCCTGCACACCTGGGCCCTCTACTGAGTCATGTTATTGTTGCACTCCTCCCATTGATCCCACTACAACCCAAAGAAACTGCTGCTATCATCCGCTTCCTCATCCTGGACAACAGGTAACCGAGATGGAGACAAATTTACAGATAATCAAATCCCTCCCATGTGAAAATAAAGCTGTGTTTTCGTGTTGTATTTTCACAATTTTATCTGTGAGGAAAATATCTTTGTTGTCGTAGTACTGAATGAAAAATATACTCCGATTTCTGCTTTTTAAAATCTGTATTCAGGGCCTTTTTTGTCACATAGCACAGCACCAAGATTGTTCATAT
>OOFC01011610.1:0-15506 GCA_900323345.1 Pseudochromis fuscus
GAATCGTCTTTGTGACTCAGCCTGCTCTGCATGGGTGTGCACGTCTCTGTGTTTGTGAGTGCATGCGGGTTGATGAAGCAGGGCTCAAACACCCACGTCCTGCTGTGTGAACCCAGCGCCACCTGTCGCCCAGTCTGGCACAGCCCCTGCCATCGACACGTCATCTGTGGGCACAAGCCTTTTAGGCACCTCCAGGCCCTCCTGCATCTCACACACTCCCTCACATCACATTTGAGGCATGGATGCCAAATCACAGAGACGTAGTATTGGCCCCATATGTGCGAGTTAACATTTACTGTGTGTCGGATTATACAAATTAAATATGGAGATCAATAACATCATATAGAGAAACTCTGCAGAAGACGACTGGGGATTTCAGGTTATTTCCTTTTCAATGCAGAAAACAAACTAAAACACACTGGACTGATTTGGAGGAAACCACCTAAAGTCATGAGGTTCCTGCGTTTTCAGTGAAAGACCTGAAATAAATGGATGGAGCTCCTCCACCGTCCTGGGCAGGCTGATAGAGCTACACACTCATTATTACCCAGCACCTGTTAGCATTATAGAGTGCTGACCTTATAGCCCTTTGTCATGTTAGGTCACAAATTTGATCCAACTAGAAAAAACCTAAACAAGAGGTAGACACAAGTCACCTGCTGGTTGTTCTGTGGTCACATCTCTTGTGAATTGAGCACCACCTGCTGGCACAGTCAGTGACTCCAGATTATGTTTCTTTTTATTATACATCATCCTAGGTGTTAATTCAAATTTGAACAAAACATATATAATGTAAGCATCAGAAAAATACAAAGCAAACTACTGAGGTGATTACCAACTGGAATGGCAAATATTCATCTTCACAACTCATCTATTTGGATAAATGGTAATAGCATTTATTAACTAATATTAATACTATTTCATGTGGACATTTATAAATAGTAACTTCAGCATTTTACAATAAGAAATAATATTTATAAAGGGGATAAACAATCCATTGGAAAAACTAGAATCCATTGGAAACTAGAGAAGAATATCCTATCCCACATTTGGTGAGATGCATTTTCTATTTGTACAGTTGTACCAGCTGCTAAGCTTACAAACTACTTTATCTCATTGTAACGTGCTCAGTGGTCAGTCAGGATCAGAGTCCAGGACTAAGGCAGGAAATCGCTCCCCTCCTTCACCCAGCAGGGAGTACAGGTCTCTCAGCTCACTGGGGCTGGGGCATCCAGGCCCAGGTCCAATGGATGAAAGCCGAGGGGACAGAGCGTCCAACAGAGCCTGTCACACAGCAGAACAGAGCACAGCATTTTTTAGTACTGATTGGCTACTTCTCAAAACACCACAGAGATGGTGTGATAGTTTAGGACAGGTAGGTATCTGGTAACACTTTTCAGGTGATTGAAGAACACAGCTCTTGCCTGTTCGAGGTGAACGTCTTGTTGCAGCAGTGCCACCCTCATCCGCAGCCTCTCCAGCTCTTGGAGCTCTGCCTCTGTTGTATAGGTTATAGTCAGGGGCAGGGGTGAAGTTATCCCATCTCCCCACACACCAGTTGCCCCAGTGGGACAGAGGCAGCCTCCCTCTGGCCTCCATCGATCCCATGCTTTCCACTCTGACGGAAAATACAGTTATTTTTAGAGCGTGAGCAACTGTACCCTAAAACGTTTTTCTGCTCCGTTGCCTCAGCTTTAAATAGCTTGGTCCTTGTCTAGCCACGTCAGGAGAGACAGCTTTAAAACCCCACTGTCACAGGATGGGGGGGATCTGTCGAGGCCAAGGAAAGTACTTATCTGGCGCTGAGGTTTCACGGCAGCTCTGTTTTCATTTTCCATACGCCGAGATGGAGAGGCTGCATTAGCTCGTTAGCACACTATATTCATCGGAACCATTTTTCAAATGCTGTGAAAACGCAATAAATGATAAATCCCTCTCTGAGTAATAAAACACTCATGAAACTTAGACGTGAGATGCTAGATTGCATATGTTCACAATGCCAGACGATGTGTGGGCTTAGAAATTTCTGGAAGCATACGTGTGCTGCACTGGAGCTTTAACTGGTAAACATAAACAAATCTCTCTTACTTATAAAGGTCAGTCGAGTGGTGTGAATGGAAAATCTCTGGCCATTCAGCTTCATTATAACTGTATTACAGGTTGTAATGGAAACTGTACCATGTTACATACTGTAGGTAAACACTCAGTAGATACCCTGACAACACAAACACAGTTCAGTCAAACACACAACTAATGTGTGAAATATCAGGAAAGCCTGTATTGTGTAATACATCATTTTAATAATGTGTTTCTGCACTCATGCCTGCCTTCACATGACTTAGGTCAAACTGATATGTAATTCATGGATGACTGATGCTTCAAAAAGGCAGAATGCACTAATGTTATGTTGCAGTCAGTCACAGTGTTTACCTTGTTTCACTTGATCTGCAGAGTTCTGGAGCTCTGCTGCTGTCAGCTGCATCCTCTCAAGTGTCAGACAGGAATCAGATTTGATTTCCTTACCACCTGCATAAAAGTAGATAAAATTAACAACAAGAATTACAATGTCAAAACAAGACATCTATTAGTCAAAACAGTGCTCCATGAATCCCTTTCTGTCATCATTTCTGCCAATCATGCTTATATCCTTTCTCGAGATCCCTCCACTCCTCATACTGCACATTTTTTGCATGCTAGCATTTGTAATTCTGTTATTTTATTTATTTATTTATTTTACCGAGCTCTGCGACAGTTTCTGAGGTCTGTTTGGTCAGAACCGCTTTTGTCCTGCTGAGCTGTGTGAGTTCATGCCCCTGGTGAGTCAGCTTGTCCACCAGACCCCTGGTCTGATCTGGGCTACCACACGGCCAATCTGTGGGAAACTAGAGAGGTCAGAGGGTCAAGGACAACACACTGAGCGGAGACTGTTAAGAGGAATGAAGGTGTTTTAATCAAACTTTTTAAGGAACACATTCAGCTGTTTTTCTAAAATAGAGCACAATGCCAAGCTCAACATTACACATTGTGGAAAACATGTCTGATGCCTGGAGGCCCACTAACTGGCAGTAACAGTAATAAAAGGAAGGATACCGTAGCTCTCATTCTCTCCATGAAGTGACACCTCCCAGGCACAGGTTTCCTTTGTAGGGCAACGACTTTGTCCCACAACCTAAAGAACAAAAGAGAAGGAAAGTCAGTGTCCAAACTGTGAAATCGGGAATAATGTAATAAGCCTCACAGAGTGATTTCAGCCACCTGTTTTGCCTGCTCCGTAAAGATTTCCATTTTTTAGCTTGCTCAGAAGGCATCCTGCCATGGAGCAAAGTCAAACAGAATCATCATAACAGCACAGAAAACAGTCTCCCCCCCTTAATGATTGTGAATGACATATGGTTATTTTCATGCTTCAGCTGTATAAAACATACCCATTCTGTTGAAGCAACCTACATGCTCCAGACCCATCTGTGTGTGTAAAAGGCACTATGTTATTTAAAGGAGGTGTGGGGATGGATGTGGCGTCGCCCAAGTCTTTGCCACTCAGCACACTGCTTCTGACACCCTTGTTTTCAGAGGCTGAGATGTGATCAGGAGAATCAGATGCCGAGACAGCCTGCTGCAATTTTCTAGAAGCCCGGTGATGCACAACCCTGGCTGATGAGGATGGATGGTTTTGGATTGTGTTCCTGTTATTTGTGGTTTTGGATGGCCTGGGGTTGGAGCCAACTGAGCTGGAGGATACTGACAATCCAGTCTTTTTGTGCCCATTTCTGTCAAGACTTGCAGATTTAGAGGCTGATTTATTGGTGGTATGACCTCCTTTGGATGCTGCAGATGAATGCTTTACATGCATGGATGTGACAACCGAAGCTCCTGGTTTGTTTCGAGGTCCAGATAGTTTGTCTTTTTTAGACGGCTCTGAGCCAGTGCGGACCCTAAGTGCTACTTCCAGTGCTCGCTCAAGCAATTCTATATCTTCCTTCTCTCCTGGTGATGCATCTGCTTCTGAAGAGAGCAGAAAACATGTGATTACAGTTATGCAATTCTACTATTGTCATTTATCAATATTAATAATAAATTATAGATTTTTACACTTGTTTTACCATTTAGTACACAGATAAAACATTGATTAAAGGTTATCTATTTCATTTTGTTTTTTAATGTGTTGATTATTTAACTTTTATTAAATGGAAAAATAAAAGTTGTTTTTTTTATTACCTGTAACAGCATTGTTCGTGAACTCCGACTCCTCAGAGCTCGTCTTAGGGTGGGTTGTTCTATGGGGAAAGACCTCACGTGAATACACTTTCAAATTTTTCCTAAGAAGAAAAATCAAGTAAACTAAGGCAGAAAACAATGTCCACGTTGTGATGTACGAAATTTATATGTGGATCGTTTTATTGAACTTTTCAGTTACCGTATGTATGAATGTTACATTCTATTATCTAGATACACACAGTTTAACATGGAAGGTAAATATCAGTGATCCCTGAAAATTAAGTTTTCTAAATCCAATACAGATTTATATAATGTGTTGTTGTTTTTTGATATCATACAAAAGAAAAGCATATATCTAGACTGATTGTTCTGCTAGTTTCTGTAACTTATCAGCTGGCAATATGCAGATACAGCAGTAGTTAGACACCAGCACACAGCACAACAGTGCACTGTCTCTCAAAACCACTGCATTGATGTTGTACATGGAAGAGCCATTTAGAAAAAGAGGGTTGAGTAGTGGAAAAGGCACTGCTGGGATTCGAACCCAGGATCTCCTGTTTACTAGACAGGCGCTTTAACCAACTAAGCCACAGCGCCGGGTGGTGGCACTGTCCGCGGATCCTCAACTTGTACCCAGGTCACGGCCATGTTTTCCATCTATGTGTTTGGTCAATATGAGGCACAAACTGGGGCTTTCAATAGTTAATACAAAACATCTGCAGTGACACAAGTTCTAACATGAGCACTGCTAAAACATCAGGCTGAATATCTAAGATAAAAGGATACTTACAGGCTGTGTAACATGTCTCTGTAAAGCTGGATCCTGTCGTTCATCTTGGCTTGTTCGACTTTACGTGACTTGATCATTTGTTCAACTGTGGACTGCAGCGACATGTTTGTGTCTGTACGTGGTGCTCTTACCGAAACTAACGACTAAAGTACTGGTTAAAACACTACACCAACGCTGTGATTATCGGATAACGTTACATAAAATAACACACGGTTGAAAGGTGTTCAGTATGTCGCTGGTTGACATGTTTGCGTCAGAGCTCTTTTGTACTGACCGCGAAGTAAATTTTAGCGGACGCGGAAGTCAGTCACGTCCCCTCCTCCTCTCACCGTCAATGAAAATGCACATGTTCCCCAAGGTCATCAAAGTCACAACACTGGTCTAGTGTGTGTCTCCATAACTCGTTTGTTAGAAACTAGCTAAACAGTAATAGAAACTTTGTAGCTTTAGCTCCACGGCAAAGTTTATCACTTCTCGCGAGACCTTTCGTGGCTGCGAGAGACGCTGCCGGTCGCGTTGCTACAACACGAACAGAATAGGCTCAAGTTTGACAGCAGTGTTTCTCTGTGTAACATTTTAGGCTGTGCAACTATGTCCCATATTCCGCAACTCTCATTCATCTGAGGATTACTTGGTGATGTCTCCCTCAGTCCCTTGGCTCATAAATGTGTCATAATATCTGTCATAAGAAAATGTAATTTTGTAATTTTGTCTGTCATAAGAAAAGTGTAATTTTGCTCCCCAGTAGCCTATTTACATTTTATATTGCAGCACCTGTAAACACTGGATATGTTGCCAAGGGGAATAAACAGAATATGACAAATTCAAAATTAATTTGTAGATGGTTTGGCACTTCATGCAACAGAGTAGATTATCTAAGACGAGGCCTCAAACATCTAGGTAAATCATCCCACACACAGCTAGCATGTTGTCAGTCTACAGTGTGATCATAGAAAGATGAATGAATGGTCTAAAAAAACCTCAACTTTTCTCATAAAAGCCACTTTGGATTATCAAGCCCAGGGGCAATTGATAACTCTACGGCTGCATCCCTTTGTGTGTCAGATCCTTATGGTCAGTTCCTGCTGGGTTACTGATTTGTCATTAGTTATGTAAATTTAATTCACTGTTTAGCCTGGGGTGTTACAAAGATACAGGCCAATGTTATCATTTCAAGTGTTGAACACTGTTATAAAAAGAGTCAAGTTAATTTTTCTTGAAATTTAGAAATCATAAAAAAATCCTAGCTCATCAGTTTTAAGCCAAACTTAACTCGAATAGCCATACACTTATGTAAACAACTTGTTCATTTTTTTGGAATTTGACTGAATTGTCTACTTGGTGAGCATCACTGTTTATTTCTTCCAGTCAAAGGTGAATATTTTTTACTTCTCATTTAATGTTGATGGTCAAAGCAGTTTTTTCTTTGTTGATGCCAAATAAGGAAAAATGTTTCATAAAACATTTTGTCAGTGGATATTTTTATTTGGTAAACCAGGAAATACACAGCTGGAAGTAGTAACCCTTGGTGATTCACTGCATAAACTATTGCAATGAAATACATTAGCACAGTATAGTTGTGATGATTAATTTCTCTTTACTCTTGATTTGTTTACTTCTTTGTGCTCTTTCAATGCTTTATTAGAATCCTCACATTTAGTTATTGTGCTCTACTGATTGCAAAACATTAGATTCTACGTGCTATGTCAAAGAGTTGTATGGCGAACCGGACCCCCTGCTACATTTCCAATGACGCGTTTTTAATCAGCATGCCATCAACGTACTGAAATCACATATGGAGTCATCAAGAGAGCAGAGTGACAAACAAAACAAACTACAGCAAATTAAAAGAATTCCTCTGTGAACAAAGCTGTCTTCGACAAACATGCATTTTGCTTTGTAAAGTTTTCATCGATGTGTAAATGGGCAAATTAGTATCCAAGACTATATAAAGGTTGCCAATTCTTCCCCGTTCTCCTTTTATTGAACAGCATCAGTGGCACAAAAGCACTTCCCAAAGCAATTTAATGAAATGGTAACAGCTTGCTGGCCCCATTGGAGGGAAGTGAATCATCTTGTTAGCTCATCCTCCCCCCCCACCAGCTTCCTGTGGCTCAGCAGCAGAGCGAAGGGGTAAGGCTTTCAGCGGCCAACCAAGTATCTGATACTGCAGCTGCATCTACATGTGCAGACACACTTACTCACATCCAACACACAAAGCAGGTGTTAATACGCCCCCGACAGAATTATAGACCAGTGCAAATCTGTTCTACAACATAAACAACCACCATGTAATGTACATAGTTACTGAATAGTGTGCATGAATCACATGTGCTCATAAACACCTGCAATCAGGCTCAGACCTGGATCTGTCACTTGCAACCACCATGTTAACATTATCCATGTGAAAAAAGGAAATGTTCTGGTAACTGGCATGTTTTGGTCTTGCTTTGGACAAGCACCATCTTGCAATCACACTGTATCTTCTATAACACATGTGTCAAAGTGGTGCCATGGAGGGCCGAGACCCTGCCGCTTTTCTTTCCAACTGGCTCCTGAAGCAGGTGATTTTAATGATCAGCACCTCCTTCAGTTTGAGGAAAGGAGTTAATCAGTGAGATCAGCTGCTGGAGAGCCGGTTGGAAAGAAAACCTACAGGGTCTTGGCCCTCCATGGCACGATTTTGACACCTGTGTTGTATAACAACTGTTATGTTGCAAGTTCCTAGGATTTGATAAATGTTCTTTGTTTTTTATTTTAGCAAATTAACTATTACAATTTAGAAAGTCAGTGAAAAACTTTAAAAGTAGAAAATACAAGTTTAGACTGAATACATAGCAGAGATGTTTTGTTTCTGAGAATACAAAACTATTCTTTTAGGTCAAAATGAACAGACATGTCTTCTGAGTGGCCACAATGAGACTATCAAATTATTCCAGCTTCAAATTTGTTGATATTGTGCAGGTAACCCTGAAACACAATAGAAAATTGTCCACTTACTACTACTACTCGATCCATTGAATAACAACTTATGACTTGATTTAACAGTGCAATAAACCCTGGCGTAATGAGAAAATAAAAATGGCTAATGATAACGCGGATGTTGTTATGTGGTTATGTAAGACCTACAAGTTGTAATCATGTCAGCATGGCCTCAGAGAACAACAGAGGGTATTGCCAATTTTACAGCAAAGATTAACACCACATCATGGGGGAAAAATTATATTTTTTTAATATCTGCTTTCTAGATTTGCAATTGAGTTGAATAAACAGCGGTGCAATCAGTTAAAAAGCCAATCAAAAACACATCCACATCCAAAAGTGTTGGATCAGTATCTCCAAGAATAAACAGAAAACTCTTGTGCATAATAAAACAAATGTGTTCAAACAGCTCAAACACCTGTTGATATGGTTTTGAGTCTTTTTCTTGGTGATAATTTGGTAGTTTCAGTCTTGTTGTGATGTATAATATATCACAGAAGTTAAACGTTTTAGTTAAAGGAGAAGATTTTAAAATGCATGTTGATGGGCTTGAACTGTAACCACTCTACAATCAGATGCCATTTTACTCTGTAACACCTCAACTCCATTACTGTGTTACTTTGTTGCTCTGCTGTACTTGAACTCTTTTTCTCTTTGAGCCTTTCACTCTTTTAGTCAATTACCAGGTCACATCTCTTGTACTTTGTCACCCTTATGGTTTATGATTTTTTTTGTAAAATTTATTTTTAGCAACGATTAACACTATTGAGGTAATTTTCTTTTGTGAAATTTGAGGTATAGTGAGTTATTACACATTCACAGCTTCTTCCCTGCTGCTCAGGACCCACTTCCCCCAATGAACTATCGTCCTCAATCAACTATCACAGTTTAATATAAATGTGAATGCAATAATCAGTGCAATAACATTTTTTTCCAGAGTCACATACATATTTATTGATCACAACTTATATTCATTTGTCTTCTTGTTCCAGAATATATAAATATTCATACATATTTTTTTTATTTTATACAGTTAAATTTACTGCTGCACTTCAGAAAGTACGTATTTTTCTATAGTTTTTTCGTTGTTTTTTTTTTTTTTTACTTTCTTCTTCTTCTTCCATTTATCATGTATAAAGCTGACTCGAAAAGCAACGCACAAAAAAATCCATTGTACTTGTACTGTCCTGTGCAAATGGCAAATAAACATAAATTCTATTCTCAGTAGTAGTGCCATGTGGAACTACAAATTGATGAAGTAAGGACTACAAATTTACGTCATTACGTCCACATGACCGGCAGGGGTCGGAGTTGTACGTGCAGTAGTTTGGTTCTGGACCTCCGCATCCTGATTTGTAGTTGTTGGGGTTACACTGAAGGTTTGTTGTCCCTAATGTCTTTACGATACCTAAGACTTCTAATCCCGAAATGTTGTGCCGACTTGTTTATTATAAGTGAATAAACACCTCGATTCCTTATTGTACCAGAACACAGCTCGTTATTTTTTGTTTGCCAGCTTTTGGAAATGCTACGTTAGCTAGCTAACTTAGCTAACGTCATCCACTAAAGTTAGCTAAAGTGGTTGTCAAAATTATGCTACCTGCAAGTCGGAGGATGTGTGTGTTTCGTTTATAAATAAAAGAGGTGCGTAAGGTTCTGATTCCTGATCGGACTGAGGTACTGAACTGAATTAAATCACTTCAGTAACTCCCCTCATACAGCACAGTTATTCTTTGAGAGTCCTGGTAAACGCCAGAAGGCCCGTGCTGTGTGATGTACGAGCTGCTTATTGTTTGGCTGTGTTCAGGCCTGGATGTTGTTGAAAGCAAGTCTTTTCTGTGTAAACCAAACCAGCCCCTGCCAGACTGTATCAGCTTTCACTCTGACATGGTTTTATCTCCCTTTCAGACAAAGAAGGTCAGAGGCTTGGAGCAGCTGAATCAACTGGCAGGAGACACATTTCCTTCAGGAATAACAGCTACAGTGAAGAAGTGACATCTGCCCCCTTGTTTCTGTGATTAGGCCTTTGCTGCTTCATTGGTAAGAAATAATGATTACGCTGCTTTTCCATATTTTCTGTGGACACATGATCACTAAAGTGTCTGAACATCCAAAATAACATTTCAAGTAATTTAGAGTAAAGCTTGATTGAGCATTCAGTAAAACCTTGTTAACGGCCTTACTTTAGTGCTTGATGACTGTAATGTATTGAGTTTGTTTTACATTTGGTGTTGTGGTCTTATAACTTCACACTTATAAGTACTCACTCTGTTACTTAAGTTGTAATTAATAGCGTAATATTTCAAATAGGTTTTTCTTGCACACTGTTATTCATTTGTACATCACCTTTGATTGTTTCCTTGTTTATTTTGTAAAACAGTCGTGCAATAACAGCTCAAGTTACATAGACTTATATCAGTTATGATAATGACAAATCATACAGTCTTACACAAGGTACTATTGTACACACCTTGATCCAAACTGTATGGATGTTAATATATGGTTTAAAATACCATATTATTATATGTTTTACTGCTACTTTAAAGATCTGCACTGATTCTAGGACGAACTAGGTGGCAGAAAAGATCACACCACTGATGTCAGCAGACAAGATGGAGACACCAGCAAGTGTGTCAAATGGAGCAGGGCCTGTGTATGAGGAGAAAGAAGACACCCTCGGGTAAATCTCTTTACTAATAGAAACAAACAAACTAATGCTGTTGATGTGTGTTGAGTTTACCACTGTTTAGATTCTTCATCTGGATGACTGTGACTCCTCACAGACCCAAAGCTTTTATTTTTGTTCTGTCCTTCCTCAGTCCTGAGGATCTGTCTGAGATGCTGGCAGCAGGGACCAAGGAGGTTCATGAAAAGGCTGAGAACACTCAGTTTGTAAAAGATTTCCTCAGGGGACGCATCCGAAAAGAGCTTTTCAAGGTCAGTCTAAAGAAAATTAAGGAGAAAATTTTCCATTTTAACTGTCCAAAAGTGCTGTGCTTTAAAAAGTGCAGTAAAAGACTGACTTTTTATTTTTATTTTCCCCAGCTTGGTGCTGTGGCGCTTTACTACACCTACACAGCCATGGAGGAGGAGATTGAAAGGAACAAGGACCACCCCCACTTTGCCCCTCTTTATTTTCCTGCAGAGCTGCACCGCCACGAAGCTCTGGCGCGCGACCTGGAGTACTTCTATGGTCCAGAATGGCAGAGCCAGGTCAGCTGCTCCCAGGCCACCCAACGCTATGTGGACCGTATCCACCAAGTAGGGCAGGAGGACCCAGTGCTGCTGGTGTCCCACGCCTACACCCGCTACATGGGAGACCTGTCAGGGGGCCAGGTGCTGAAGAAAGTGGCGCAGAGAGCTTTGAAGCTGCCGCCCACAGGAGAAGGGCTGGAGTTCTATCAGTTTGATGCCATCCATAGTGCCAAAGCATTCAAGCAGCTTTACAGAAGTCGCATGAACGAGTTGGATCTAGACAAGGAAACAAAGAAGAGACTGGTGGACGAGGCGGTCAAAGCCTTCCAGTTCAACATGGAGGTGAGAGAGCAGGCAGAAGGAATGGAGGTTAGAGGGAGAGAGCAGAACAATTGACAGCTGTGTTGAAAAACTGTTGTGGGTGATCTGGTCCCAGGGGATCTAAAGAAGGATTTTCTTTTACATTGTCAGGTTAAGGAAAATTTTATGAGTACTTTGTATGAACTGGACAAGTACAAGTCTTGATAGGTCGAGTTGTATTTCTGTAATTATCAAGGTAATTATCAATCTTAAGACATCATTCATAGTTAGGGTTGGCAGTAGCAGAGGAATTCTTCCATATTGGATTTTTTTAATATGTTTTTTACATCTGGTGATTAAGGATAATCCCACAAACTCTACCCATTACCAAATTGTAGACTATAGGGTATAACCTCACATACGTTATGTTTGTTGTGGCAGGTGTTTGAGGAGTTAGAAGAAATCGGCAAAACCATCCAAGAGGAGGTTTTGGATGCTGGCATGCCCGTTCATGGAGCAATGGGCGGAGACATCAGCAAATGTCCCTACTATGCTGCAAAAATGGGTAAGCACTGCATCGTGGTGAGTAATCCACAAATCCCGCTGATGTGAGGATCTCAGTTTGTTTTACAAACTCGTGTTTGTGCCTCCTCTGTGTCTCAGCGGCATCAGGTGGAACAGCGTACGCCTGTCAGCTGGCCATGGCCGTCCTCCGACACCCAACAGGACAGGTCCTGTTTGCTACTTGGTTCGCTGCCTTGGCTGGATTGGCTGCTTGGTATCTGATGTGATCCCGCCCTTCAGTCTATCACTCTGCTGCTGTGAGAGAGAAAGAGAGAGAAAAGGGGAAGGGAGGACAGTCAGGAGATGAGGACATTTTCACAAACTGTCGACTATTTCATGGTTTCATATAAACATTCGAATCAGGTTCAGATTTATTTATTGTTCCATGTTTCCTAATATTTGGAAGCTGACAGAGAATAAACTAGAATCTGTTTTTAGCAGTGAAATTCCAATGAAACAATACTATAGGACCATTAGGACGTCAACTCCATCTATCAGGCTGTAACATGTTATAATTTCTCCTTATGTAATATTTATTTGTCTACCTCTTCAGCACTATCCCTCCATTCCATGTCCTGTGTGTTTGGTCGTACCTCAAGACCTACTGTCGGCTTTTCTGTTTGACATTCTGGCCCCAAAACTGTAATTGGCCATATGGTGGTACCTTAAATAACGAGCAATTTGTTATTAAAATCAGTTCATAGTGAGTGAAGGAAAGGATTTTAAAACATAACATGCATATATTGTGCACAGTAGGTTTTTTGCTGGACAGACTGCTGTGGTGGTTTTTTTTTTTTTTAATTCACCTTTAATAAGAAGACAGTGAAACAGAGGTTCATTCAGAAATGTAAACTTTGTCTCCGTACACCTCACACTGTGTTGTTTTTACATCTACATGTTGGTTCCATACATAATGCAAAAACAGCCACATTTCACGCTTCATACCTCTGTCTCATATGTTTCCAAAAAGTGTATATGTGGACTGAGAGGCAGCTGATAGGAATCAAAAATGGTTTTTAATCTTGAAGAGCGGATGACTAACAAGCAACTTTCAGATTCTAATAGATATACAGAATATTTTAATCTCTCTGGATGCATGTTCACTAAAACTATTTCTCTGTTTCAGAATTATGTGATAGTGCATCTTGTATTTGTAAGAAAAACAAAGAACTGCCTCTTGATTTGATTGCACAGCTTAATCATCCAAGATGAATGGCACAATGCTGATTCAGTTTTACCTGCCACAGGAGCCTATTTAAGGATAAAGGCATTACCAGAGGAAATTGTTGATATTTTTTGTAATAATGATGCTCTCTGTTCTTTTAATAGACATGGAGCTCATCTCCATGAAGGATAGTAATGTCTGAGTGTTGTGGGTTAATATGAACTACTAATGTATAGGTCCTTCAGCAGCTCAGCTCTTGTTTATGTATCCATTTGTTATGGATAAACCAGTACAACATCACTGAACTGTACTCAGAAATCATACTGTACGTCGGGGGAAAAAAACTCCCAGTAGTCTGCAATTGTTTAATTTCTTCTGCTCCAGATAGGGAGAAATGTTTTGTGATGTGTGTACTGTATGCAGTGTAATTGCACTGTTTTGCGGTTTAATATTTATCTTGACACAGCAATGACATTTTACTAACTTTGCTTTAATCTTTCCTGTATAGACAAGAGTACCAAAAGAAACCTGCCGCTGCCAGGTTCCTGTGCTGTGTATTTGCACAACGCATTCATCCAGAAATGGATGCGCAGTATTTCTTTATTAATAAAAGCTCTTTTTCAGGAGAACAGCTGTAGTGCAGCTGGGTGTTCAGACGTGGCATTGTAAGTGATATCGTGTTATGCATTTGAGAGTCTCAGGTTCATGGTGCAGTCAGATGGGAACACAGTGCATCACATATGGAGAACTAAGGCAGAGGCTGCCTGACATCCTCCTTGAGTTTACCATGTTTTCCTTCATTTTTATGATGCAAGTGTGATGTGTTGAAATGCCTCAGTATTTTTTTTTGGAGATGTTGAAGGGACACTTACTTGAATCTCAGGAGTGCAGAGAGTTATGGCCATAAGCTGAAAGTGAGTGGAGTGCTTGACTAATTCATGTCGGTTCTGAATTTCCTTGCATTAACTCTGCTCCTAATCCCGTTGTGTATCTAACTGGAGCTTTATTAGTGACTGCCTAGAGCACTTTCATTGTATGAGAGTGACAGGAGTCTGTTGTGCTGTCAATAATGAAATAAAATAAATTTTCTGGTTCATGCTGAAATAAAGCAGATTCATTTGAAATTTGTTTTTTTTTTCTCTGCACAACAAAGATAAAAACTGATTATTATGCACACAGTAGTGCTATGAAATTTGACACAATTAGGATCCCCTTAGAATAAACAGGTACTTCTTAACACACAGGCTTTTCTCAGACCATAGCTTTATTATAGCTATACAGTATATCTATAAGACAATGATGCATGTATTGTCTACAACTGTTTATGTACAAATGTGATTATAGTTTAGAACTATTAAAAGTGATTTCTGTCATAATGGTTAAAGAGGGAGAGATCAGTGTTCACAGATCAGGAAAGCAGCCTAACTTTCCACAGTTTAATCTTCTGTCAAACAGACGAGAATAAACTATCCACTGCAGACGCATCGTTTCACTGCCCAACACCAAAACTCAGTCGGAGGTAAACATGTAGTCTGACGATGTTCAGCCTGTGAGGACCGACAGTGCTGAACACAGGAGAAATCCAAGCATGAAAACACAACTGGTGTACACAGAACTGAAGAATTAAAGCACAGGATGATTTAACCCTGAATAAAACTTCAGACTGTATCCGTAGCCTTTGTCAGTACAATAATTTATTCATGTGCGTTTGGATTCTGTTGTCACTGTTAGGTTTGTATTTGGGGAATCACCAGAAAACCAACATGCACTGACTGCTGTGAGAAATGTAAGTCTTTGCTACCACGATGGCCTCGATGCTTTTGACAGGAAGTTGCTTGGCAAACTGGAACGTCCTCTTGAGTGTGGATCCACTTCAGCAGAGGAACAGAGCAGGAAATCCGCTGGCTTTTCCACTACAGGGCTGGATCGGTAGGAAGGTCTGTAATGATCCAGAAACCTTGTACGTCTCCCAGATGTCGCTCATTTCTTATAATGTTTCTGTCCTCACTTTACACCGTCCTCTTCTCTGCCCTCTGATGGAGCCGCTCAGTTCCAGGATCTTTTACCTTAAAGAGGAAACAAGAAGGACTTAAAAATGGCAAAACAGCTCATCTGGAGAGATTAGGAGCACATATCTCATGGAGCATTTACACTGGTACCTTCTCGCTTCGCTTCGGTTTTGGTGCATTTACACTGGCAAAAAAGTACCTGGAACTTGGTACCTGCGGTTCCAAAAAAAAGTACCTGGTCAGGTCAGAGCAGGTACTAAAATCTTATTGGTCGGAATCGTCACTG
>OOFC01011610.1:15569-46218 GCA_900323345.1 Pseudochromis fuscus
AAAAAGCCTGCCCCATGGACTCAGGACAAGGTGCAAACCTTTCTGTCATTAGTCGCCGATGAGAAAATTCAGCGGGAGCTGGACGGTGCGGTCAGAAATGAAAGAATCGCATGAAAGATGACGTCATGAATGACGGCCAGCTACACGGAGGAGGGACGATCTTCGGCGATGTAAATGCAACCGAGGGGGGCCGATCCCGAGCGATCCGAGGTGAAGCGAAGGGAGTAGGTACCAGTGTAAATGCCCCATAAGACATCCCACAGACTAGCCACACATCTAACTGAATGCAGGGGGTGCATGCATCAGTGATTTTCTTAATGTGACAGCCACAAACCAGAAACCAAACTTTATAAAAAGTATGAAAAAAATGAAGTGTTGCATAGTGCTTAACATCTGTGTGTGCACAACAAAACAGAAAAAGTGATTAATGAAAAACCAGTCCTACCTGGTTTGTGGCTGTCAGGAAGAACTAAACAATTTCTTTAATTTGGAGAGGAAGCCCTCCTCTTGTTTCAACTCTGCTTCCTTCTTGTCATGCCCGCTTTGCCCTGCCTGAGACTGCTTACCACTCCTGCCCCCACCTGGACAGAGATGAACACTGCATCAGCCAGGTTTAGGACTAAATACACCTTCCTTTTCCTAAATCCCCAATTTCACTGGATCACAGATGTATGGTGAGCAAATAAACAGCAGCCAACAGGTAACTTAACAAAAAAAGTAGGAAGGTGAGACGTACCTGTGGTGGTGGAGGTGACACCGTTCACCGTTCCCTCTACATCTGTCTCGTCCTCAGCGTAGCTCATTAACTGGGCTTTCTGTTTGTCTGTCAGTGTCCTGCACAGAAAAACAAAGCTGGTTGATAAAGATTCTGTGACTGGGAAACTGTTTTTAAACCTCATTTCTTACAGACTGTGACACCACTGTATTCAATCTCAATCTGGTGAAAGTGCACCTGCTGAGATTTCTACTGAGGTAGGAAGATGTCTGTGAGGTCTTACGTGGGTATTTTTATCTTAACGTGGATGTAGTGATCTCCAAAACCATAGCCACTGACACGAGCGATTCCTTTCCCTGATAGGCGGATCCTCTGGTCTGTCTGGATGCCTGCAGGGATCTGAAGACAAGGACAATCCACCAGTCAGTGTGTTTGAAGTGTTTCCACATCAGCTTGGCAAGTGGAGAGTCTACGTCTGTACTTACTGTTAAATTCAGTATTTCATAAAGGCCCTGTGTTCTGGCCGTGCCGCCCAGGATGGCTTGTGCCACAGAGACAAAAAGGTCGGAGTGGATGTCCGCTCCATCCCTCCTGAACACGGGGCTTTTCTGGACCTGGACACATTTCAATCACACATTGTGTCAGAGCAACATTTTTTAAAAAAAATTAAAAACAATCCACCATAGTGTGGCTGAGCTGTGTTATTGCAAAGTCAAAAGGCTCAGACAATCAATGCTTCTTAGTAGACCACACACTGGCCTTATACAAGACAATCCCATTAAAAAGGCTCTGGAGGGAATTTCCTGGAAAGTTCATTTATATCTGCCGCAGCTTCACTGTAAGAAACACAACAAATATTAGCAGCTGACAAACAATGGATACTCACCCGAAATGTGATGAAGATCTCCTTCTTTCCAACTGGCATTCGCACTGTCTGACCATCCTCCACTCCTAAACCCAGAACAACCAACAAGATAAGCTATTTTGCAGCTAGTTGAACCAATTAATGGACAAATACTTCCACAGTTTTCAGTTTCTGTGTGGAATATGAGGCCAATGGAGCATTTAACAAGGGACCTATAATAACATGATAAAACTCATTTTTTAAATTGAAAACTAAAGCTGCAGTGATTGTGGATTTAAGAAAAAGAAATTCCATATTATGAGTTATATTCATCAGTGCAGCTGCACTGTTAAATAACATTACATTGATCTGTATACCTTGAGTATTTACACACAGTACATATGCGAATTATGTAAACAGAGCTCAGCTGAACAGGGAGTTGAGTGTGACTGACCTGCAGGCACAGGAACCATGACAGTCTTCTTCTGCTTGGTCTGTCCTGAGCCACGGCAAGAGTGACAGGGGGTGGAAATGACTGTGCCTTTGCCACCGCAACGACGACATGTGGAGCGCATCACAAATGGGCCTGTATTTATTGTTTCCTACAGGAAGGAGAATGTATGCGTTAACTAAAACAATACCAGCACACTTTAAAGACAGACAGCATGTTGGAGTTCTTACCATGCCGGAGCCGTTGCAGTAGTGGCAATGCTGCACCTTGGTGCCTGGCTCATGGCCTTTACCATCACAACGCTGGCAGGCTGCGTCCAAGTTAACAGACATCTCTTTGTTGACTCCCTTCGCTGCCTGAGTGAATGTCAGCTCCATGATGTACTGTTCCAAAATAAATAAATAAATAAAAAGACTGAGTCGAAGATTCATCACTGAGCTGTAAAATAAATAGTCAAAGGCACTGTCGGACCCATTTTATGGTAATTTGAAGTGTCCCACTGACCTCCTGTGGCTGATCAAATATGGCATTGAAATCTCCAAAACCACGGCCTCCGGAAAATTCTCCAAAGATTTTGCGGAAAAGCTCCTCTGGATCCACGCTGCTAGCGTGTCCACTCCAGTACTGCTGCCCTCCACCGGCCTGACCAGCGTCAAAGCCTGTTGAGCCATATGTATCATACTGCTTCCGTTTTGCTTCATCACTAAGGACCTGGAGGGAACACAAAGTGAGGCAAAGATACTGTTAATAATGGGAAATGATAATACAAAGATTCAATGAAAACAAATGCACAGTAGATGTGACAGGTGAAAGCTGGAATAAAGACTGAAACTACACCTCATATGCTTCAGCCAGCTGAGCAAATTTTTCCTTGGCTTGTGGGTCATCTTTGTTGGTGTCAGGGTGGTACTTCTTGGCCATCTGAGGGACAACAAACACAAACACACTATCAAGTACTGCAATGATTAGTCAGCGAAGGACCAACCCAACTGTTTGTGTTTGCCAGGCAGGAACAAACCTGGTAATAGGCTTTCTTGATCTCTTTCTGGGTTGCTGTGCGAGGTACCCCAAGAATCTTGTAGAAGTCCTGCTTGTTGTTTGCAGGGGCACTTGTGTGAAAGGACAGTGTGTAGATAGCATGGGGTGACTTGAGGCCTGAAAGGGTAAGTACAGGTTATATGGTAGTACTGTAGAGCTGTACTCAGGTATCACGAGATTAAGAATTAACTAAGAGCTTATTTGTCTTATTCATAAGCTAGTCTTGTTATTCACTGTTGCTGAAGTCTAGTCTAACAGTGAAGTAGTCTTTAATAGTCTGACTAAGGTCTGATCTGTAAGATGGTTCTGGAAAAACGGCATGTTTGTGGCTTTGCCAGCAGCAATAAAAAAGGTTTCCTGACAATAAAACTAATGTTGTAATTCAGTCATAGCGAGTTCCCACTGAGGTTCAATGGTTACCAGAGTGAACTGTCACAAAATGCAACGTGACCCCGGCATCAGACTCCTTTAACAAATTCAACTTCATGCCTGCACAGTTAGCCAGACTGATTGCATCACACATGGTCGCCTCTTTTTGTATTGACAGAGCAAAAGCGTCACTCTTACAAGCTCCTCTTATCTTCGGTGCTCAATTGAGCCATCAAAAAGTCACATCAGTTTAGTTGTCTTGACCTGCGTCACTTGAGTAAACCGAAGTTACATCAAATGTAGCCTAGCCTAGCTTAGCCTAAGCTAATACCATATGGCTAATGCCCCACTCACCTGACAGCCCTCTCAATGTCAAGGCTCGCCCTGCTCCGCCGCACGCCACACTCCCTCTGTGCCACAGTTTCTCCGCCCCGAGCGTAGAAACACTCCGGACTCCTCCATGTCCAGAGGAGACGACAGCGCCGGCAGCCCCCCGACGTCCAGAGGACACGAAAACTGTAATCCAGCGTGAGGAGCAGCGAGCAACCGAGGACGCCATCATTCCTACTCTGGACGGACACACTGCGCATGTCCGGGACGGAGTGGGCGTCACCATCGACAGCGCTTTCTCTCTCAATAAAAATAACTTAAAAACTTATCTTAAATCATATTCAACCCTTTAATAAACTCTACGCGGGCGACTAAAACCTATATAAATTACAACAAACTAAAATTATTATCAGTTTACTTGTTCAAAGGAGCATCACAAGTGAGAAATACAAAGAATGCGAATGTTTTATAATCCAGGGTAGTACGCTGTAGCGGTGTACTCTCTTGTGCTCAAAGTAAAGGAACACTCCGCCCCAACGGACAGCGCTGTGAAGCAAAGCGAGCGCAACGTTGCTTGAATGTGAGCTGTCAGCTGGAAGCAGGAGCCCTCTGCTGAGTACCAACCAGCTCGACAGAGACACCCGGAAGGCACGAAAGTCAATCTGAGAGGGCAGCATGAATCGCTTTAAGACCTCCAAATTCAAAAACACCACCCCGAAAATTGCCAAGAAAGATGTGAGTAGTGTCCGGAGCCTCTGAGTAGAGAGAGACAGGTTTGATAGCTAATATTAGCCTTGGTAATTAGCTGTGCTACTTAAACTGGTGTTTTGGGGGAACGCCTGCCTTACTGTCTTGCAGTGCAAAGGGATGTTGAACTTCCTGCATCTGGAAGTCTGCATAGGACTGAGAATATCAATCCACGGTCTAGTATTCGCACGAACTACATACCCATCACGGGCTCCCACTGAAATCTATAAACCATGTGGTTCCATGGAGCTGCTAGCCTAAACATCGGATGTTGCAGTGACGCCCATCATCATGCTTTTTATTGCAACAGTCGACTTTCTCTTTGTTTTCTAGACATTGTATTGTAAAGTTTTTTTTTTTAATTGCACATTTGAACTTATGTTAGATCTGCGGGGATTTGCTATGTCAACCAAATGAAAAGCGAAAAATCTGAACGGTAAATACATATATTGCAATCAGGATGCCTCTGTTTCAGTGATTGCCTGCAGAATGCAAGAGGAGACGTGTCTGGACGAGATTGTCTTGCACACAAATCTGCCATTTTTCTGGTCCCCTGGACCCATTTGTTTCAAGTTGCAAAGCCTGCAGCTCTTCTCGTTGAGGTGTATTATGTAATCATCTGCCTTGTTTTTACTGAGGCAGTAAAATGCTTGGCATGTACAGAGACAGTGGATATTCTTGGTATCTCTCCAGTCTTTGCACAGGATCAAAGAGAGCAGGTGGTGCTTTGCTCCTGTGAATGTAAAACTAGCCCTTCGCACAGCAGAGCAGATTAATGTGTGGATGAAGCTAGTCCAGTGCTGAAGTCACGAGTTTGCGTGCTGCCATTACAAACACTGTGCCAGAGAGAAAATGAGAGCAGCAAGTGAGTGGAGAGGCAGGCTTATAAGGACGGCATGAGTCAAAATAGTAAACACTGGTGTAGTCTGGGAATGCCATCTTTTCTTTAGCAGATACAGAGGCGTGACATAGTCCCCTGAACAAAGTCTTTTATTTGTCAAGGCTCTTCTTTAATTATTTGCCTGTGGATTGATTTCAAGCAGAAATTGTCTTTTTCAACTCAAACTAGTTTCATATATTCTGATGCAAGTGTTGTTGTTTACTTATCTTGAATGTGCAGAATGTGATTTCTGTTATAATATATACACATTTATAAAGGGTCTTTTTAAATACATGAGGGTATAAACAGCAGTGAAACATCTTTCCTCAGCAAATACCCAATTTCAATAAAATATTCTGATACTGATTTGAAGCGATCAAAGCTGTGAAGTTGTTCTTTGAGGAGCAGCTCAGCAGTTGTTGTTGGAGTCCGTTGTACAGACACACTGTGCTCTTGCTGCTCTTGCCTTGTTAATGTTATGAAAGAGGTTTTAAGAGTTGTCTGCTGTGCAACTCTGGGAGCTCTTACACTTCCTCAACTCATTCAGAGTCACTTAGTGTGCGTGCTCTCGGCTAGATCCTTCCTGTTTATTACACTGTTCACTTACTTTAATCAGATTGTGACAGCGATTAGGCCATGTGTGCCTCTTAATATTATGAAACAATCAAAGCTGGATTCCTCAAAGTGGCATATTGTTTGTGCATTTTCAAACACTTACTCATGCTCTTCATGTGTTTCAATATAGGGATGGATCAGCAATGTTCGTGCCGGCTCCTTCTCCTGCCAGGGGAACCACATCAAAGCAAGCTCCAAGCTGGTGGCTTTCAATGCTGAGCAGGCTGGTAAGGGTGTAAAAGTGTGGTTGAACACTAACATTTCACACAAGTGCCCACTGTGCTACAGTTTTAGCCTTGATTGATGATCAGATAAATCCTATTTTAAGCTGTGTTGAAATTTTGGATAATGAGCCACTCTAAAGTGTCAGAGAGTATAATCCATGATGTGCTCTGTGTGTCTGCAGGTGGAGGTATGCTGGGCCTGACTTCAGTCAGACCTGGTTCAGATGGCCAGTGGACAGTCACCCAGATCTCCTGCCATTCTGGTATTTTTTTTTCCATTGTTTTCTTTTAATGCAGGTGTTTATTGCACAGAAAATTAAGTCAAACAGCTCAGATCTGATTTTAATTTCTAATCATTTTCCTTCCTCTGTCAGATCTGGTGACTGATATGGACTTTTCACCTTTTGATGAGAGTGTCCTGGCCACATGCTCTGGAGATGAAACTGTGAGTTATTTAATGTCGTGCTTCTTCCTGACCTTGTTCGTTTATTCCTTTGTTCTCACTTTATATTCTTGCAACATACTTATTTGTAAGTTTAGTTTCCATCCTTTCAAGCTTTGTTGTTCCTGGCATGACTTTGGATGCAGTCTGAACCACCCTAGTTTGTTGTTAAGACTCCGTCCTCTCAGCACATTGTCCTCAGCCACAGGTACCCTAGCTTTACCAGAATGTGCTGAGTGTGGGTCTGCATCTTCACACTCAGCAGCTCGGTTTCCCTCACAGACCTGTGTAAACACACACACAGCTGTTGCCACACACAGACCCACACACTGCAGTGCCCAGCATCTGCAAAAAGCGCTTTCACTCCTCTTATGGTTTGCCAGCTGGGCATATTGTTAAACCAACTCAGTTGTGCTGAGCAAGTTACATGATGGTGAAATATGACTCCAGTAATGTGTTTTTACTGACTTACCCATAAAGTCCTTATCATATTGTTTCATTTCATCTGATCTGTTAGCATCAGCTAGAAATCTGAGCCCAAACCAAATTATTCTGTGTGTACATTTAGAGACATACACCACTAAAGGACCACCTTATGTCTGGTTAATAGTACATCTCTATATATTAGCTTCATGCTGTTTTTATCCTCTACTCCCACGTTTCATCTGTAACGCTAAATGTGTACAACTCCAGCAGAGTTGTGGACATTCAGCCCGGTGTCCAAAAATGGCCGTTTGTTTCACATAATGTGCAAATAACAAGAATTTCGCCGATGTGTGAGGACTGTTTCCTGCAAAGGTGTGATTTGCCTGAAATGTATTTAGAGACAGAGGAAATAAAGGAACTCTCTGTCTCTCTTTGTGTGTTTAGGTGAAGCTGTGGCGTTTTTGCGATCCAGAACAGGAGCAGCCCAACAGTCCAGAACTGACCCTGCGCCCAGGTCAGGGCCGGCTGGAGCTGGTGCGCTTCCACCCCACCTCCTCTGGCCTGCTGGCGGTTGGCACCTCTAACTCTCCTCAGATTTGGGACACCAGCTGCCAGGATGCACCGCTGGCAGGTAGCTACAGCTGCTAACATCAGCCGCACACCCACAAAATAAAAGCATACATCACAAAAAAAAAAAAAACAATCGTCAAAGTCTTTGTTGTACATCATGTACTGTCACTTTACATTTCAGTCTCTGTCAGTTAGTGTTTAATTTATGTTGTGCCATGTTTTGTCTCTGTGTGTAACATAAATATATATTTGAAGTGGAGTGAAGCGGTTGTGATCCTTTTTTTTGTTGGAGATGGTCTGACTGACACTGCCTACGTTTTACAGCCCTGTGGCTCTGACTAAGTGCCGGAGCAGCAGAGGTAAAGTTTTGGTTTGCAGTCCTGGTCCCAGTCTCCCCAGACTGGCCTCAGGATGTAGTCACTATCCTCTGGCCTCACCCCCACCCCACCACCACCACCATAAACACTGCGCTCCTCCTTCCCCGTATCCATGACAACTGGCCTGGCTGCTGCTGCTCACTGCTGATCCAACTCTTCATGAGCTGTACCCCCCCAAGTTTTTATTTATTTATTTTTTTTTTTCCCCATATTTGGTTCAGGATTAAGGGACACAAAATTGTGTATCTGAATAAGTGTGATTTTCCTCAACTATTTCAGTTACAAATGTGTGTCTTAACAAGAGCATCCCTCATCTTTTTTCTTCATCTCTTTGGTGTCATGGCTGTGCTGTGCTCACTGATGGCACTACATCCTTACATGTGCCACGCTTACGTTTTCTCACTAAACCGTAAAAGACACAAGATCCATTGTTTGGTGTGACTCCTTCATACTTTTACTGAAGTGTTTTCTGAAATCTGTGTGCTTTCATCTCTGCCCTGCATTTCTGTGCAGTGACCTCTCTGAACTGGTGTGTTTTATGTCTGTTTATGTGATGTCACTATGTGTTCACTGTGTGTTTCATCATGTTTATCACATTTTATTAAATGTTATGTTCCTGTGTAACATGAACCTTTGTGTCTTTTATTTGTATTACTCCTCTAAATGATGATTTGTGTGTCTGCAGTTCTTGAGCAGCACGGCGACCAGCTGCAGAGTCTGAGCTGGAAACAGGACGGCTCCCTGCTGGCTTCCTCTTGTAAGGTGAGGACAGCTCACACCGCACCAGATAAATGTACTACAATGACCTGCATGGCTGTTGTGGAAGTTGTGTTTTGTTTGTTTCCTCCTGTGATCACTGTTCTGATCGAGCTGTGGTTTCTGTGTAGTTGCAGTGTGTCGCCACTAGGTGAAGCCAAAGTCTCACATTCAGTGCAGCAGGCCTCACATTGAACACTGCTGCACCTTATCAGTTTACTCGGGTTTATTTCATTGAATTGCCAGCAGGGGTGCTGCTCATAAAAAAGGGTGGGGATCACATTACACATTGAATTAGGTATTAGTTAGCAGGTCTTTAGGGGGAAAAAGAGTAAACTTGGAAAACCCTGTGATACAAAAGATTTAATAGCTACTTTTAATATGGCAACAGTGATGCCAGAAACCTTAATGGAGGGCCTGTGGAGGTTTTTAGATTGGATACTGTAGTATCTTAGAAATTAAGGTAGCAGTAATGATGTGTGAAACATGACTCTATCAGGGCTTTTGTTTTCTTTTGACCCCACCTGACCCCCTTATCCCCAGCACGCCATCCTCCTGTGCCATTTCCATCTCTTCTGGTGCAGGTTTAGGTCTGTTCAGCATCTAACAACCAACAGTTTGACACGTACTGTGGTTATGTAGTATACAGGGAAAAGCTAAGATTTCATTGATGAAGAGTAAGCGTCCATATGGCCAAAGGCTTTCCATTAGGTTGTTAATATTGTTGGTGTAGGAAGGACGGAGGCGGTATGAGTTTATGAGCAGGCGGCAGAGAAAGGAGGTATTTATGAGGCGATGAGGTTGAGTTGTTTCCTGAATATATTTTGCTTTTTCACCAGTGGATGTAAACACAGTGTTGCACAGCTTTAGCACTCACCGTCGTGCGCTGGACTGCACCTCTCTATGCATTTACATCTTGTCTGAAACCACACAGGGAATGATTGATGTGGAAATGAGACAGAGGCCCTTGCTGTGTACTTCTGACACTGCACGATGAGCGAAGACCAAAGAACCTTTGACACAAAAATATACCACATGCGTGTACTTAACAAGCATGATTGTTGGTCCGATCCTCTTTGTTTGTCTTTGCTCTGACAAGCAACAAATTATTCTGCCCATCACAGCCTGTGTCCAAATCATGACATTAATTTGACAGGATAATGGTCCAGACTAGAGCTACCAACCCTACCATCAGCCTCAGTGTAGCTTGAAAGAACAAGACACCTGAGAAGAAAGTGTGTGAGGGGGTGTGTGAGATCTGAGCCCGGGGGCCTCTGTTGGGCTCTGGTGTCATTTAACCCAAAAGACCCCTTTCAATCTTTTCAATCCAGCTTATTAAAGCAAATAAGGCCTGCCAACATGTGGGTCCAATCCCCTGGCCCTCCCACAGGGTAAACATTGGGGCACAGGGCCGGGTTGGGGGGAAGATGAAGGGGAGACCACCACCCCGAAGAGCAGGAATCATGACAGGCCTCATTTGGACCTGGAGAGATGTATATTTATGACATACTTGTAAAGAGAAAGGCGGCATTCAGTTAAGGGGAATGAAATCCACAGGTAGTGTGAGCAGAGACGGAGGAAAAGCCTGTGTTTGTCCGACTGACGGACGGGAGCCGCTGTTTAGAAATGAGGTGTCGCTGGATTTATGGTCCACGGTCCACCTTGAATTTCAAACCTCGCATTACAACTGAGCTTTGTACCACATTTCCCAAGGTGCAAAGAATAACTGATGGTCTGGAGCTGCCAATCACAACAGGCTTTGACTCTAGTAACCCTGGGAGACTGGGAACAGAAGGCTGGCAGCGCAGTGTGTTTGATGAGGAGAGAGCGAAGCGGAGAGCACCCCGGGCTGAAGATTCCCAGCGTCTGTGTGTGTTTGTGTACATGTGAAAGTTGTGTGCAGCTGACTCGCGGTAAAAACTCATTAACAGCAGCTTGAGAATGAGGCTCCATCACTTTGATTAAACAGCAGCTGTCTCAGCACACACACACACACACACACGCACACACACATGCACACACAGCTATCTGGGCCCTCCATCTGTGCATTTATGAGTTTAGGTAGTGTGTGTTTATACGTGTTATTGTCATAGGCTTAAGAGAGTGTGTTTGCTTGTGTGTGTGTGTGTGTGTGTGTGTGTGTGTGTACGCGTGCTTACTTGGTGGACACATCTGTATGTGAGTAGCCCCTCATCTGTGTGTTTGCACAGCCAGATAGTTTCCTCCCTCGTATGTTGTTGTTTGCCCTACAAACCCTAGGATGATATTGCAGTCAACGGCTTTAAATTAGAAAATGTATGTTTGTGTATGTATGTACAACAAATATGTGTAGTTAGTTGAAGGGCAGGAACTCAAGGGCTGTTAAAATGTAAGCAGCTTGAACACAATTGTTGGCTGTAGATATTCAACAGGGCAGTTAGTTAGTCAACAGATTAAAACAAAAATGTTTTTAATCTTCTTTTAAGCAAAAGTAATAAAATGGATTGGTCAATTTTAAAATATATAATATTTTCTAGATGCAGTTGATTAATCAAGAAAATAAAAGCTCTAAAAACCACAACCTAGTAAATTCAGAGATGTCTTTACACAAAACTGTGAGTGTTTTGCAGCAGGTGGGCTGTTATCCATGGGTCATGGGAGGGAATATGTGTGTGTTGTTGCTGCAGTGCTCTCTGAGCCTTTGGCTTAGTCTCGGGTCACAGAGGCCTGAAGATGTAGCTGTGGGGCATCATGGTCGTGGGTGGGCCACACTCGCTCACAGACGAGATGAAGAGGCAGAGAAAGAAAGAAGCAGCACAATGGTCACAACCCCTGTTTGCTGTTTAACTAAAAATAAATAAATATATATAAATATTAATGCCTCTTGATTTCTGAGGGAATCAAGATGAGAACAAGCTCTGATCATATTCTTCAATGAGCTGTACAACACCTTCTGTGTTTACTTTGTGTGGATGTTGCATTGTGCTTCTCTGTGTGTGTACGTCTGCTGCTTGACTGCGTCATTGTCAGCCTCCTGATTCCCTTTGACATGTATACGTTTGCTAAGTGCGCGTATGGTTTAAGTACTTATACGTATTACCTGCTATCAGCTCCGTGTGTCAGGCTGCCGCTGTGATCACAGTCACACAGCAGTATTGAGTGACACCGCTGCAGACACGCATGTCCCAGTCGCAGCCTGATCCCATTAGGCCCCATTTCCTCCCAATCATCCAAGAGCCTCTCTGATTGGCTGCTCTGATTGATGCCGAATGCGTGTTTGGGCCGGCTGGGGTCAAGGCGTGCGAGGCCACGGAGAGGTCACCGGATTACATTTGCTAACGATGAATCAGTGAGATCCCGCCGATAAATGTGGAAACTTCTGAGAGCTTGTGTCTGAATTATACTGAGGTGGAGGACTCTTTATTAATGGCTTCAATATGTAGCGCTCATATTTCAGTTGTCCCCTTTTCTTCCAATGGAAAACAATCCAGCTGACTGTGAAGCCTTTAATTCCTTCCTCATTTTCTTTGAGACGACTCTAAATCCTGACCTCGCACATGCTCCTTGACCTCCCTCATGTGTCAACAGCCGTCACACATTTTTGTTCCTATATTGTTCAAAATGAAAAATGTGCAAACTAATGACCCTGTGGATCTGATCTAATATTTTAGATTTAATGTACAATCTTTTATCTTGAATATTAAATTCCTAAAGTTTTTCCTGTTTCATCGTCTAGGACAAGATGCTGCGAGTGTTTGATCCCAGAGCCCAGCTGACACCAGTTCAGGTAGGTACCCAATAAAGCATCTTAGCTAAATTTTTCACATAAGATTTGTTTACAATAATTAAAATATATAACATCACCTTTCTTTGAAAACAGTGTAGATGTGAGCTCTGGTCGCACACTTTTTTCCTGCACTACATCTAGTGATAAACATGTTGACAGTAACTCTGGAGAGCTCACCACTGGCCACTTTTTGTGACTCATCAACTATTGATTTATGGATGTTCCTCACATCGTGCGCTCTTCTTCCCACGGGTACCCATCCCACACTAAACTACTGTGAACCTCTCCACTCACACACCACTCCTTTTTTTTTTTCCCTCCTTCATGCAAGTCTCTCACCAGTGATAACAAGGTCTGAGCCAATAGGATTCTGTCTCCACCAGGGGCAATGAGGAAGTGGAGTGGTGGGGCATTTGTGTGTTGATGGAGGATGAAGTGGTGGTGGTGGTGGTGGGGGTAGTGAGTATCATGAGAGGCTGTTCAGTATAGAGCAAAGATTCTCACACATTTCGACCTCCCAGGGAGTTTTAATTACTGCGATGCTCACTGCCGCCTTCGTAAATACGAGGAATCCTGCGAAAACACTACGTGCCACAGCAGATTGAATATTAGATCACAGAAATACCTGAAAGGCACATCAGCCCGGAGGGAAGCGGGAGGAAGGACGTCTGCATATTTGTGTGTTCGTGACCCTGTGCACTCACCGACGTGTTGTTCTCAGACTGTACACACCTCAGTGAAAGGCATATTGTTTCAGCAGCACGGAGAAGGGTGCATGTGGGTTATTTTCTCTGTGGCACACTTAGAGCTGCATGCTGTTACGATGCAGAGTGTGAGTCTGTGTTTGCTTAAGAAACATGAGCTGAGTCGGCTGGCTCCTCTCCGCTCTTCGTACCTTGTTGTTTGCACCAGGTGTGTCAGAGTTGATGTCATTTTAAGACTGTTTTGTAGCAGATTGTTGGGATTGCATCACGTTGCATTGCAAAGGACTCTCTGGTGTTTTTACCAGCACAAGCATTCCTAAACAGTGATATAAATTTCCTTAAAAGATGTTATTCCAGGTCCCTGACCACTCAACATACTGTGTTTAACAAATGACTTGGAGTAATTTGAATAAAATTGACCTAAAGTTGCATGTAAATCACTTGGCGCTGCTGAAGGGTCTCATTAGTTTAGATTGAATCAGTGTTGGGTCGTCTGTCTGTCTCAGACAGCGTCTCCAGTAGGAGCCCGGTGGTTACTGGTGGCGGGGATGTGCTGCGCTTGGACATTTCAGACAAATATATGGTATTTTAGCCTTCATTAGATAGATGACAGTGGAGAGCTGCAGCTGGAGAATGAAGATCTAAGTTGGATTTAAACCCAGAAGATGTTAAAAGGGGGGACTCCACCATCCCAGTCCTACTGATCTAACTCTAGTTCTGCTGCATTCGTTTTTATTGCTGCACACCCTCATTTTATTTTGTATTATTTTTTTTCGATTTCTGCCCAAGTGCCATCATTAGAGGCAGTTTTATCAGACTTCTCCCTCTGAAGCCTCCAGAAGCTTTATGTAACTTTCTTCAAATATTCAGTATTGATCGGCCAAGAGCTGTTAACAGACTTAAAACTGTTGGAGTTTCAGAGTGTTGGTCTGTCAGGCCACAAACCTGGTGCTGGGCCACAGAGCATTTGTGACGAGGCCACAAGGAAATTACTGCTAGAAAACACTGAATAATATTTAGAATATTTGATATTTATTCGATAATCACCTCTTTTCACCAACTTGAAATGTGGGTTTGGGAATGTAGAGCAACCACAGTTCAGAAAAGATGGGATTTGTAGCTTTGTGTAGTTGCTTCAGCTGTAATCTCTTTGTTTTGTCTTTCTCTCTCAAGAAGACACAGGTTCTTTGTTGATTGTTAATGTTAAAAGTAAGTCAGCACTGCAGGGCCACCAGGATGCTGAGGGCCCGTTAAGCTTCTGAGGATGTGTTGATGTGTGGGTCGGCACTGTGTCCTCCTCTGCGGTCAGCACGTGACTTCACCACCTCAAACGAAGATCAAAGTTAATAGAGGGCTGGTCTTGCCTTTTGGTTTTTGCATTTTCTTGCTTTCTTCTCTATCTCCTTCAAATACACAGGGTCCTGCTTTGAGAGGTTTTGCTTTGGAGCCGTGTAAGATCCGAGTGGGCAGAGCCTCACCCTGACAGCTTTCAGATGTGTGACTCTCTGTCTCTCTTGAGAGGACGGGAGAGTCGCTGCCACTCCTATTAGCACCCCATCTGCTGAAGTGAGGTTTAAAGGGTGCGGGCGACGAATCCTAAACACAATGAAACATGATGAGCGCAGTCGTTTGGATGCATTAGAGGAGTGTCACCCACAAAGCTGTTCAACACCATAAAACAACATTTCACATTGTGTGAGTGGCTTCAAGAAGACTCCACAAAATAGTTTGTTTGTTGCCTGATGTTAAGGCATTTTCAAACACTTTCTCCACTTTGCTTTTTAGTCACTTTGCTGTTGTAGATGCGATGTGATGGCGGGGAAACACCAGTGTGGCCACAAAGTAAACACAACAGGCCCAGAAATGGCCAAACTATTTGAATATTTTAACCTCACAAGGAGGCTGCTTGGTTTCTTACACGAGAGCCAGTGGAGAGGCTCATCAAGAGAAGCCACAGCTGAAAATATTTCTGGGGATGGATATCTGAAGAATGCTGCAGAGCATTAGAGTAAAGCATGAGATTTCACTGTGGGACAGAAACTGGAATGGACACATCTGAAGAAAGAGGTTTTGGGGATCTAAGACGAGAGCATCACACTGCAAAAAAGCAGGGCCTAAATATTAGACATAAACCCTTATTTCAAGAGAAAATGACTTGATGATTATTATTATTATTATTTGTCCATGTTACAAGTTAATTTTACAAGAAATCTTCAAATAAGTTTTTAAAATCTAGAAATAAGTAGGCCTGGAGAGATAAATAATTTTTAAAACAAGATAAGGGATTTAAAATGTAAGACTTTAAATCTTGACAAGAGCCACATTACTGGCAGTGCTCTCTATGTTTTTGTCCTTGCTGGGACTTGAACCCCCAACCCTCAGGTTCCCAACCCAAGTCTCAACCCACTGAGCCATTTTGAAATAACATCAAACCATCCTGACTGCAATGTCAAGGAAATGTAAAGAAAATGCACTTTTTCTTATTGTTTTTATTTTCTACTGTTATTTCACTAATTTGTACACTTGTATTTGTTTGTTTTTACCTTGTAGAGCATCTTTGAGTTTTTGAAAAGCGCTCTATAAATAAAATGCACTATTATTGTGATGATGATGATGATTATTATTATTAAAAACACATTTGGTTTTGCAGGTCAAGCTGCAGCTGTAATGTTTTCAAAGTGAAATAACAACATTGAAAACTTTATCACTGTCATTTCTTATAATTCTAGTTTTAAAGCAGTACTTAACTTTAGTAACTTAACACTTTGTAAACATTTGAGCATGAACAACTTTTCTTTAAAATTTTTACTGTGCCATATGTTTATTAGGAGCATTTGAAGATTAAAAAAAAGTGTAAACTTGCAAGAAAATAAGAAAAATAATCTTGTGCCTTTGCTTCAATAAATTGTAATCTGTTACTTTACCTTGTTACTGGTTAAAAATGGCTTGAAATAAGCTTTAAAAACTTAAGAGAAAGTGAGAAATAATTTGCTTAAAGTGAGACATATTTGCTTTGGTGAGATTTTGTTTGCTACTTTGACTAAAAATATGTCTAAATATCTGGAAACAAGTTTTTTATAACTTGCTAAGATTTCAGATTGTGCAGTGTACCTGTGCATGTATGTAACATGTGCTTTCAGTTATGCCCACTAAATGTTTTTTTTTTAATATAATCAATGAATTTTGTTCATCAGCAGAACAGTTACAATCAAATAAGGAACCAGATCAACTGAATCTTTTGTGCTTCCTGACCCTGAACGCATCCTAATTGATAAACCAGACCTAAGAAGAAACCTCGACACAGCCTCCATCAAGCAGATGCCCGTGCTGATGAATTACACTTTTTAACACCTCAGATCTCTCTGTGAGGCTACCTGCCCCCCACCCCGAGCCGGGACCCAGCTCCTGTGTGTCCACTGGTGTCCTTGTTCCACCCGAGGCAGCACAGTCGAGCGGGGCTGGCTCATCCCTCTGACCGGCACCGAGCTGGGTTCTCCCCTAGCCAGGTGGGGTAAATATAGGCCCTAATTACAGCTCTGCTCCTGCTGTATTTATGGGAAATAAGGCTGCAGAGGGTAATTAAGGTCTTGGACAGAAAGAGCAGAATATACTGCATCTGTAATCAGTGCGAGTGTGTATGTGCGCGCACAAGTGTACGGGCGGTTGTATTTAGGTAGTTGGCACTCGTGAGGAGAGTGTGTCCGCACATGTGGCATCGATTTCTCCTCCTGTCCCACCAGGGCAGGGTGAATTTCATATTTGAATTTTGTTTTGTTGTTTTGCCTGAATTGCTCTTCTGTCTCTAAAACACAAAGCATTTGAGAAATCAGTGAAAAAAAACAAAGTGGTGATTTGTTAAATTGACTGAAGCTGATGTAGTGTTACTAATCTGTACTATTAGTCTGATAAAGATTTCAAATTATTCAAATTGACTTGATATTTTTTTCAGATATAAATTACACAGTAAAAATGGCAAAGCGGTGAATCATCAAGTACCAAACATAAACTGTTTTTAACTCTCTTCGCTATTCTTGGTCGTACCCTCACTGCCTTAACATCCCTATACTGGCCTCTTGTTTTTAGATGAGTTTCTTTCACGTCTCTACGCAGCTCGGCCTCCGCCCTGCTTTCCTGTACCGAGCTATCGAACTCCTCGGACTCAGGACTCGAGGAGAAGAGGCGTTTACTGACCTGATGCTAATGGGGCACGTGCCTTTGTGGCCATTTGTGTGTCCTCCCCACTTGCCTGCCTCTCTGCGTCTTTTGATCTATCCCTATAATGTCTGTGTATTTGCTGAGTATGTGGTTCTATATGCGAGTGTGTGCCTGTGTGTATGCCATGTGTGTTTCAAATTACAGTGCTGAAAATACCCCTCATAGTTTTGGGCCAGAGCTGGCCGTAGAGCTGTCGATCTGTGGTCGCTGGGAGAGGAGGGAGACAGGAAAAGGGAATAGTTTGCTGGACTTGGGGGCCAGATTCCTCTTTTTCTGCTCGAGCTTCTGCTGCTATGGGTGAAATTAGAGAGGACCATGGGCTGGAATGGGTTTGGACTTGAGTAGGGAAACGCTGGGCAGGGCCAAGTAAAAGCGCAGTGGTTTCAGTGCTGTACCATCTTTTATATCCTGCCATAAATTATACAGACTGAACTCCCTGGTAGGTGTGTGTGTGTGTGTGTGTGTGTGTGTGTGTCCATTCTTGTGTTTCTCATTACAGGCACAATAAACTACCTCTGTACTTCTGTGTTATCTATGTGAATTTGTTGTAATTTAAAAAGTGTGTGTGTGTTGGGAAGTGGGAGGTGGTTGTATATATGTGCACATGCTCAGCTTTGTCATTACAGGGAGAATAGCTACAGGCAGGCAGTGTGTGTGTGTGTGTGTGTGTGTGTGTGTGGAGTCTGGCAGGCAGCACAATGAAGCTCTTTGACTGCTGTAGAACAGTTTAGTTTGTATCACTGATGTCGACCCAGAGGATCTGCCATGAAGGAGAAACATTCAGAGAGATGACGTGAAATGCATGAACTTAGTTTTTTCATCTCTCTGCATTTTATTGGTTTAATGTAGTGCTGTCAAACTTTTAAAATTTTTAATCAGATTAATCACAGGGTTGATGTGGATGATTTTCAATTACCGTATTTTCCGGACTATTGAGCGCACCTGTCTATAAGCCGCTATTGAGTTTATTCGAACAGTTTAATGTGGTCCACTCTCCAGCTTGTCTGACATGACGACGCTAAATGTATCGGCGGCACGGAGCTTGCTAGCTTGTAAAAAGCCAACGAGCTTTGTGCCGCCGATACATGAGAAACACCAGTGTTTAAGTTCAAAGCGTCGGAAAAAAGTAGCGCCTTATAGTCCAGAAAATACGGTAATCACTTCAGGGGACAAATAATAAAGTTGAGTTGCATTAATCGCGTTTCATTTTGCATGAGGGTGGTTTGTTGCAAGCTGGGTGATGCATTAGCCAAAGTGCTAGCAGTATGTACTAATGTATGCTTTGTGTTAATGAGGTATTTGAAGCTGAAAGTGCTTTGGTGAAAAGAAAAGTTCTTCCTGCAGAGTGTCAGTCAACGACGATATTTTTGTACTCAAATTTCCCACAGAGAGAGCCAATGTGCTGTTTAGCATCGTCCATTTTTATTGGTTGGTTCTGCTGCCTGTCACCACAGGATTAACTTCCTATTGGTGCAGGTGTGACGGCAACTCCACTTGGACAAACTGCCCGAAATGTAGAAATGTTCAGATTCATTCTGTGCTGCAGATGGATTAATTGTGTTAAAATGATTAATAAGATCAATCCATGCATTAATTTTGACAGCCCTAGTTTAATGATTTTTTTCTTTCCCTTATGTTACTTAAAGCACAACTTTTTTTTTTAGTTTTTTTTTTTTTTTTTAATCTTGACAGGTGTGTTCGTCCCATATCAGTATTACAGCTCAACCTAGATATATTAGCTGGGAGGAAAGCTCATATCAGCTGAGACTGGATCAGATACTTTTATTTGTGGGTGAAGATGCAAAAAGAAACTACAGCATTTTATATGCTTATCTTTGGTCTTCTGAGTTTGAGTTGACTGAACGGTCTAGCGTTCAACCACGTCTTCACCAGATTAAATTCCAGTTCTTCATACAAATTTTACATATTTTTGTTTCATTAAATAAATCTAACAGTCTGTAACTCTATAGGTATCTGTGTAAATATTGTTATGCCATCTTAAATAAACAAAAAAGATTAAAATTAATTTGTTTAACTTCCTGCTTAAGATGTGTGTGTTTGTTTAAACCACTGTATTTAGGGAGATCCCTGATAAGAGGGTTGTGACTGGGTTACCTTTTTTTTTGCCATAAGGTTCTTTAATATTCCTCACTATTGTAATCTGTGTCAAAATATTTTCAAAGTATTTTTTAAATTATAGCCATTGTTAAACTTTGAGTCTCAAAAAGTTACATAAATTGTGCAAATTCTTTTCTCAGTATTGAAAATCTCAGTATTCTGTCGCACCAACAAATTATTTTTTCTGCCAGAGGATGAAATTTGGATGCTTCCCGCAGAATGAGGCTTGTTTAGAGTGTGGAGAATGTCTAATACTAACACCACAGGGATACGGAGTCCGTCCACATTGTGAAATGTAATGTCTTTAAAGAACAGGAGCTTATTCCAAGAATATGTCACAGGGTTTACTCAATGCTGAGCTCCAAATTCCTGCAACACAAGCTGCATAATTTCACCTAAAACCGAGCCAGAAATGCTTCTGTGTTTTTAAAAAGTATTCATCTTTATAGTCAATGTAGCAACAAGACCATTTGTGAGGGGAAAAAAAAGTTGTTTAAAGTGATTTAATGGCAACGAGTCTCTCATGCGCCGTTAAACACAGCTTTTACTGCTAAATATGTGTTTAACATCAATTTCTCCTTCTGAATCTAAACATGTCATATTAGAAATATTGCTGTGTACACATATGCTTTGCTCTTGTTAGAAAAAAAACACACAGTTTAACACACTGGTGCAACACACAGTCAGTATAGTTTAAATGGGGAGAGATTGTTTTTATTTTTTCTTAGACATACATTCTGTCCTGTTTGTAGAAATCTGGGGTTGTAATAATAATTTACAATCTACGACAATTAGTAGGCTCATCCTCGTCTGACCACCGTGATCCCTGTGACCTTTGACCTTGATATAATGCATGTTGTGTATGTTAATGCACCGCCGATGATTCCTGCACATATGTCTGGTTCTGCCCTCTCTGACCCGACTGTTTCACTCCTGCGGTTTGTCTTTTTTTGTGAATCCTCCTCCAATCACGAACACGCACAGCACTTTGTGCCTGTATCTTTCTCCATCAGACCCCGCTGGGTTCAGGACCTGGTAATAGCCAGTGGTTAACTCAGCCCAGATGTTGTGCCCCTCTTGTTTTTCTTCCTACTTTTTCTCTCTCTTCTCTCCATTTCTCAGCTCCCTGTATTACTGGCTACCGCCCCACTGCCACTCTAAGTTAGGTTCAGGGAATTTGGCAAAACTGAAAAGGCTCTTTACTAATGAGGGGGACAGGGTCTTTGCTGTCCTGGACAGCTCAGCAAAACAGTGGCATAAAAATCTGGATATTCCATTTGCTGCACTGGATGGAGTCTGTCTCAAGTATGATTAATCCGTCAATGCTTAGTTTTTATGGCTCACAGTAAATCCTCAGTGCATTTATTTTCTTTGTGAGTGATAATGCTGCCTTGCGTTTGGTCTGATGTCTAATTTAAATGATTATATTGTGTGTGTCTGGTATGAATAGAAGCAATGGCCTAATGAATGTTGTGCTGGAGAAGTGGCTAAGGGGGTCAAACAGTACAGGGTTGAAAGAGTCGGGGATTTAGAGGATAAGATTTGAAGTTTGAAGAGGTTTTAGCTGCTTTAACTAATGAACAGAGTTTGTCTTGTATATGTGTGTTTGTGGGTGTGTGCTCTGGAGGTGGTGGTAAAGTTTTTTTTTTGCTTTTGGAGGAGGAAAGGGGTAAGAGTGGATGCCAGCTGGCAGCAGCAGAGCTCTTAGCTCACATGTGTGTGTTGTTTGTGAGCGGAGGCCTCATTAGTGTGCTGGCTGCCCTCGGACCTTTATTTTCCAACTAATTAAGGTCCTGTACACACATATGGGTCACACCTGGAGCCAAAACTGGATGAAGACTAGTTCATTTCTCCTGCTGCATCCTGAGAGAGAAGATCCACCACCATAGGAATTAGGGGTCTTCTTCAGCTGCTTGTCATATGTTGCTTGACGCTTTCTGTGATTTATGGAGGATAAACAGGAAGACATAGCTTAGAAGAAAGATACTTTAATGAGATGATCATTGTTACTAAGTAAGAAAACCTCAGATTAAATCCAAGAAATTAATCATAACAGTGACTTCAGTACAATTTGACACTCTCAGAAGCTCCCATGTGACTTCAACTCATTTTGCCCCTTGATTTTTTTTAATTAGATTTTATTTTTTTAATCCCCTTCTAGGAGACACAGTGTAGTTTTATTTGCCCCCTGCACTGCTTTCCGTGAATGATCTGTTTTATTTAAAATTGCCTCTCTGTGTTTGGTTTGAACTGAGAAAGACTCTGCTGCACCTGGAGGTCTTACAACAGGGGGAATAAGTCCTTTCTTTTTTGTCCTCTCACTGCTGGATCAGCACAATAAGGTGTGAAGTGGGTTGTTGTTGATGTTTTCACTTGTTTGTACTGTGTTTTATTTGGTTAGTGTGTGTTTTTGGGGCACGCAACTAGCTGATGGTGGCAGGTCCTGCTTATGTGTAAATTAATTTTAGGATTTATTTATTAGCCTCTTTGTGGGAAAACACCATGGAAACTCTGGTGGAGGCTCTTAGTGGTCTGGACATGTGAATTAGTGAACTGACCTGGGTATAGGAGTAAAATACTCATCAAACTGTCTTAAGTACAGGTTTGTGTGTTTAGCATAGACTGTATATAGAAGTGGACGCAGCATCCGGGTCAAAAGTGCAATACCCCCGAGGGCCACTAGAGGCCGGCTCCAAAAAACTTTGTCTCCAATTGACCTCAGTACAAAAATATTAATTTTCAATCCTGAAATACTCAGTCAACCATTTTTCCCAGAAGTCATTCTGGTGTCATTTGCTAAAGTCGAGTCTTCTTCTCAGTGATCTGGTCCATCTGAAAATCATTTCATCCTAAGTAGATCTCCATCGGTTCAAGGCTTAGACCCGCCTCCTGACTCCTCCCTTCATATCCAAATATGGTCACTTCTTGCTCACAAAAGCAACATGGCGACGTTCAAACACCAAACTCCTGGCTTCACAATATCCACAAACTGACAAGTGACATCACGTTAGCTTCGTCCATCCTATGTACAGTCTGCAGTGTATAGTGACAGTGTCTTTACAAATATATGACCTCAGCAATGCTTAGGCTTTAGTGTAGTGGCGTGCAATACTGGTAAAATATTAAACAGCAGGAGCAGGAGCTGACCTGTCACATGAGATCTACGTCCACATACAGGACAACAGGCCTCCAGTGGAGACAGTGAGAGCAAGATATGAGAAACACAGCTGAGACCAACCTCAGAGGGCCCTGAGGGAAATAAAGTGCAGAGTGGGCTTCATCTGCGGCTAAGCTAGCTGACCTTAGTTTGACCAAACACTGGTGATATTTCAATCATCCTGGTCAGCACAGCCTGCTTTCTCCACATGCTAGCTTAATCATGCTCGTTACCACAGCGGTCAGCCAGTTGTGCTGCATAGGAGAGTTTTTAACCTGGTTAGTTCATTCTGTACTTTTCAAAATTAGAAAAAAGAAATGGATATTCAACGTTTAGCTTTGTAATGGTTTTTGTTCTGTATTGGAAAATCCTTGTTGACGCTGATTTGTTAAAACTTTGTATATGATTTAACCACTGGTGGTATCCAAATGAAAGAATGTATGTGAATGTATATCTTTTCAATCTTCTTAGTTAAGTTACAAAATGAAACAAATAAACTCAGTATCATTGTATTTTATGAACCCAGATGTACAGTACAGGCCAAACGTTTGGACACACCTTCTCATTCAATGTGTTGTCTTTATTTTCATGACTATTTACATTGTAGAGTAAAGTAAAGTAATGATGGCCACTCTTTTCTTTAGTTAGCTGATTGGTTCTTACCATAATATGTATTTTAACAGTTGTCCAATAGGGTTTAACCTGACTTCTGCACAACACAACTGATGGTCCCAACCCCATTGATAAAGCAAGAAATTGCACTAATTATCCCTGATAAGTCACAGCTGTGAAGTGGAAACCATTTCAGGTGACGACCTCTTGAAGTTCATGGAGAGAATACAAAGAGTTTGCAAAGTAGTAATCAGACCAAACGGTGAATATTTTGAAGAAACTAGAATATAAAACATGTTTTCAGTTATTTCACCTTTTTTAGTTAAGTACATAACTCCAAGTGTTCATTCATAGTTTTGATGCCTTCAGTGAAAATCTACAATGTAAATAGTCATTAAAATAAAGAAAAAACATTGAATGAGAAGGTGTGTCCAAACCTATAGTGTGAATGTGAAGTGTTGTAAAATGTGGGGAGCTGCTGCCAAACAGCTCAGTGGTGGTGTCACTTTGTTTGTGTGACTGCTGCAGAATACAAAGATTGAAAGATACAATTCTGACAACTTGATGAAAATAGTCCTAATCCTGCAGTGTCACCCAGGGGTGAAGAAGAGTGTCCCCGGGCCTCTGCTGTTTACCACAGCTTCTCAGAATAGGACACAGGTGTGCATACCTGCACCGCTGCTGAATGTTTTTCTTCTCCAAGGCCAAACTAAATGAGCAGTGTTCTACAACATAATGACTTCTTAACAGTGGAAACTGTGGAGCACGGGGGGGGCCATGAAATCTGGTTCACACATGTCCTATAAATGCCACATCCTCTTCCAACAAAAGCCAACTTAGGTCATCTTTTACTAATTGTGCTTCTTAAGACAACAGGTTCTGCAGCAATTTGTGGTTTCATGCAAGAGCTAAGCAGAGGTTTTCCCCCAGTGAATCTGTTGAGTGTCGGGGGAGAGTTGGTGTTCAGGCCTGTCATAGGTGGGAACTGTGTGTAGAGCAGCGGCAGGAGATTGAGGTGTTTGTTAGCACAGTGAAGATGAGGTGATTAATCATGCTGTCACTCAGCGGGCCCATGCTCCTTTGCTCTACGTACAGTGTGTCCGGGGTCAGCACTTTGGTTGTAGGCATTGAAATGATAGCCAGTGTTTAAAAGATATGTTACACACTTGCTGCTGTAATTGTAACTTGTTCTTTGGGCGGATGTGGCTCAGGTCCTAGAGTGGGTCGCCTGTGAATCGTGAGGTTGTGGGTTCGATCCCTGGCTCCTCCTGTCCACAGGTCGAAGTGTCCTTGGGCAAGACACTGAACCCTAAGTTGCTCCCAATGGTGGCTAGCACCTTGCATGGCAGCTCGGTAGCCATTGGTGTGTGAGTGTGTGTGTGAATGAGTGAATGAGTTGCCTTGTAAAGTGCTTTGGGACCTAGCTTAGGTCATGAAAGCGGTATATAAAAATGTACTCCATTTACTCCATTTGTTCTACTGTTTATTCTAGATTTTTTTTTCTTTAAATTGTTCCAATAGTTTCAATATCTCACTTTGATTACAGCAAACAAATAGTAGTTTAACATAGCCTCCAGCATTTAAGGACTCCATGATTATATACTAATGACATGGACATGAAAATGACATGCCTCACACACATGTGCCTCCCAGTTGAATCCCACCGTTCACAAGTCATGCCTCTATACAAATGCATGGGGCTGCTTTGAAGATGTGAAGCCTCTATGATGTGGTTTCAGGGAGGGAGTAAAAGCGGGCAACTGTATCCATCGTAGCTATGAATGAACCATAAATGACAACAGACAGTAGAGGGGTGAGACACTGGAGGCCACAGGGACCGAGGGGCTTCATAATGTCTCCAACAGTGTGGGCATGATTTGCTGTTTGCTTGTTGTGTGCTCCTGCGCTGTCCGAAAACCCCCTCTTCTCCGTAAGACCCCACCGCCCAAAGAATCATCTCTTTGTTTCTGTGGAGCGGGTCTGGCGTGCAGACTCTCATCAGCCCCGGGTGTCAGGAGTTCCTGCTGTCGTCAGCAGCAGCGTTTCTTCCTCTGTCATTAGTGCCCCATCCTGCCCCGTGGATCTCTGTTTGGATTTAAAGGACCAAGCCACTAAATGCATCTCTAGAATATTCATTGCTCGAGCTTCAACCACAATAACCATCAAAAACCCCGGAGATCACCAAACATGCACTTGAAATCTCCTCTGGACAGCTAGTGCTTCTTTTGGACTGAAACACAGATTCGGGGAATTCAGTGGGCCCGGTCATCGTGATGGTTCCAGGAACTGTCTTAGTCCGTATGGTGTCCTGATCCAAGACCAGCCTGCCTGACCTTGGGCAGTTATCCCAGGGGGAAGCCCTCTGCCAGTAGGCACAATGCCTTTGGTGCAACTGTTCAACCAGTGCAGCGGATTGGGTCCATTCTGGTGTCCATCGGGCCCCAGAGAGGGGTGACCACAGTCCGGGCTGGCACTGTTGGCTTGTTAGATTTCTGGCTATGGCTACATGTCCCAATTAGCAATGTGGCTCAATAATCACGGCCTCTCTACCACTTCAGTGTTTCGTTTCACTCACAATTCCAGTGAAAAAGATTTGTTCAAGCAGCACAGACCAAAAATCACAATGCAAGTCTGGCTTACTACCCAAAACCTAGCTTTTAAAAACATTATAGAGGACTTGGAGTTAAGTTTATATAACATTTCATGGCTTCCTGATGTTTGATTCGTGACTCTGCTAATCATATTAGATAATACCACTGCATTAAGGGACTATTCCCATAATAGTATTTTACACTAATAGTTTAAATGGACTGTTTCTGGATGCATTCGGAGTCTGTGTGTCCCATCAGTCACTTATGTCTGTATTGATCCAAAATAAGCAAAGTGGAAAAAGTGATTCATGGCTTGAATGATTCTTCGTTAAAAACAAATTTTCTGACCTAACCAGTCACACACATATGTAGTTGTTCATTATCCTCATTATCCTCATTATCTTCATTATCACACCTCCTGAGGGCATCTCTGGGATCTAAAGTAAAGTGTTGCACATTTTCTTTTATTTTGTGTGATTTTCTGCAAATTTTAAAAACGTATTTATGATTTTACATCATGTTCACTGCAGTGTAGGGCTGCACCATTTGCTGAGATTGTGTGATTGGGATTGTATTGGACAGCGTTACCATTTAATAAATGGTATTATGAGTCTACTTGCTTGGTTATAGGTAAGGAACAAGCCTAGATTACTGATAGTTTTCTATTTCTCAATTTACAACAGTAAGTAAATGCATTTTGAATTTTGAAAATATAAATAAAATAACTCAGTAGTTTAAAACTTAATTCCCCAGCCTGCAGATTTCTTCAAACTGCAAGTACAATAGCAATGTGGCAGTTCTGTATAATTCAGGTATTACTGTACAAACAAAAGTGATGGTCCACCCCATACTGTTAAATAGAATAAAGGCAGTTTTGCTAATATCATGTTATCAAGTTGCAACATTTGGACTTGCACAGCAGTTCATTTGCTTCAATATCACTACTTGAATCCAAAATATTGAATATTCTGGGTCTCAGGAAGTTTAAGCGCAGATATTTTTTCACTTTGGTTTAGTTTTGTTCACACTTTGGATTATTTGAATGGTTTAGTTTAGTTCAGTTATTGAATGGCAATGATTAAAAGAAGCATTGACTATTAGTTTGAAAGGAGAAAAAAATAGTCGGATAAAATGTTTTGCTGCCTCATTCATCAGCCCCAACCTTACTGAGGTGGGGCTGCCGGGTTATGAGTGCAAATAAGGAAAGTTATAAGTGTGAATTTATGTAGAATTGAAAAAGAACTAAAAAAACCCAATATATTGTGTTACATGAGCATAAACAGTTTTTATTTAGATCTTCTGAAAACTGCAGCAATGTAAATGTGGAGGATCAAACAGAGACCGTGTACTTCGTGGTACATGCCAGCTCTGGAAAACCTACACTGCTGAGAAAGTGGGGCCTCCTGCGCTGCGGCTATAGCATGTATACATACAGTGTTCATTTTTCCTGCCTGTATTTTTAGCCATTCATGGACAAACCGCACATCTTATACTGGATGCAACCTCAAATCATCGTTTTAATCTGAACTGTTGCTCTCGTTTCCCTTTTTCTCCTCACACTTTAACATTCCTTTTTACTTCTGTCTTTCACTGTCCAATAAAAGCTGACAGCTTCTTCAACTCTGTGTTTTCATGTGCCTCTTTCCCCCTCTGATTTATTTTTCCATGGGGTCGACTGAATCCTCGGCCAGTCATTTTCCTGCCCTCTTAAAACACAGGGTGACGTCTTTGTGGCGGGCAGACAATTGGTGGTGATCGCTCTCTCACAAAGTCTCCAAGGTACATAGTAGCTGAGCCAGCTTTGTGCAATTAATGATGCATTAGGGATTAATTAGTGATATTATTACAGTTTTATGTGTAGAACTCAACCAAATTAGTGTGTGAACGAAGGAGTTTCAGGGTAAATTAATCCAGGGTTTTATTCAATAGAAAAAATCCAAAGATTCTGTAGTTTCAACCTCTCAAATGTGAAGATTTTCTGCTTTTTCTAATAATAATTTGTGGCTTTCTTTGTAATTTGATCTGTTATGATTTGAAGCAGAGCTCTTCCAGTGTACATGACAGCATAGTACCTGCCACCGTATAATAAAGGAGATCTAAGCCATATGATACACATGTAGTACGTGGGGAGTGTGTAGGCTGAAACTGAGGAAATACCCTCCTGATCCCTTTAAGATTGATGTGCCCTGTGTAAGGCTGAAGTATTTTCCTCTTCCTGATGATTCATTTCCTATTTTCTACCCATCTCTGTATCCTTTCTTAAGCTCCCCATGTTCCCATTAAGGCTAAGTAGAAGAGGATGGGGATAGAAAAACAAAATCCAAACTGGCCTAGAGAAAAGACTTCTGGATATCCCATCCTAGCTGGATACTATATATAACTCTGCAACAGTCTTGTCTGTGGACCCTCCTCGGGGGCCCGCAGGTCTTGCCTGGTGTCTGCAGAGTAGACCTGGCCTCGTAGCTGTGCTCATTGTCCCGTTGGCTCGCATCTCAGTTAGTTTTTACTGCTCAGTGCTTTTCACTTGCTGACACAAAGGAAATGAGACAGAGGAAAGAGTGACTGCAGGCCAGGCCAATATGAAAAATAGGACAATAGTCATCTGTGAGTTGAATCACAATGAAGTAGAAGTCCTGCTGGAAATGATATTTGCAGATTGGTTATTGGCATTTGTAATTTAATGTTACAAATAATGATGCACACTGTTAACATATATATGGTACTACTGATGTTTTTTGGTTGTTTGTTGGTGATATTTGCATTTATCCACAGGTTGTATGTGTAATCTTAAAAGTTTAAATACTGTGCATGATGATGTCACAGCCTATGACCTTTACCTAGAGAGGTTACGTCTTAGATTCATGCTGGTACAGCTGCATCTAAGGATGTACATCTGTGCGGTCATTCATTGATAATACCCCCAGTGTCCAACTTCTGACCTTTCACATTTAGTTTCATCTTCAGGAAGAAATCCAGCAGACGAAGAAATATGGAAAAATAAGATAACGTTTGTGGCTTCTGGACTTTCTGGAGAAATGAAGGAAAATATAGTATGGTTTCAATTAACGGAGAAAAAGTGGCGGTAGGCAGCAGAGGAAATGAAAGCATAAAATAGCTGGTCCTCCCCCCGCTTTTTCTCTTCTTCGCTCCCCTTCTCTATTTCTTGATGCTTGTGTGGAGTCAGTTACCTTCAAGATACAAAATCCTGGTGTAGAAACACAGCTTAATGGCCCATGAAGACAGAACAGGATGAAGAAAACCCCAAGTAATTGCTGAAAAGACTAATTAGACATAGATGAAAAGACTGAGACGGCGTCTGTTTCAGGGGTGATGAAAGCTTAAAAAGGCGAGGGTTATTGATTAGAGGAGGGGAAATTAAAGGAAAAGAATGATGAGTCTTTGAGGAGAGTTGACCGATGAAGAGCAAAGGAAACGAGGAGCAGGTTGAAGAGATGAATGCTTACAGATGGGGCTTTGTGATGTAGCGTTGGTATCTTTTGTATCCAATAGAATTAAACAAATGAGACATAACAAGTTAATGAGGGTGTTTTGGAGGTGCTGGCAGGTGGACAGGTGAACTAAACTAAGCGTATTCGTAGTATGTAATACATATGTGTGTTATCCGTATGACTGTTTTTATATGACTGTTGAAAGAAAACAAATGTGTTACGCAACATGTGGGATGGGTACCTTTCACATTTGAATCGATATAGTACTGGTACTCAACGGTATCAATTTTCAGTACTTTTGTGTGTTTATGTAATAAAATCTCAAAAAAATTTCAATGTAACATTTTAATTTGTCGATATATAGACTTCAACAAACATATCAAAACAACATCCTACTGTTTGTTTTGTATCATTGCAGTTGCTTCTTAAGCCTTGTACAATTATACAACTATTACCAACAAAAAAATTATAATCAAAATGTATTCATACTGTGGGCATATTGCTCTCAAAATATAAGTTTTTTTCTAGTATTCTCTGTTTCAGTGGAAATACATGAGATCTGACGGTAACTTATCAGCCAGTCAACTTGGGTTAGTGCTTTTTGAATATATATTTTTGGTCCTTTAATGTTTTTGATGGGGACAGTGGAGACAGGAAACAGGAAGAAGAGGGAACGACCTGCTGTAAATATTCACTCCCATGGCCGCTGCGTCGGGAGCTACAGCCTCTGTTTGTGAGGCCGCTCATCAGCTGAGCTACTGGGCACCGGGCTGATGTTTTCTACACATCGTGATTTCCCAAAACTGAATAAATACCACACATAGCAACACAAAACTGCTTTGCTAGCTTAATCATGTTGTAACTAGAATATCCGCTGAAAAATGTTTTTTTTTCACGAACCGCCGTTAGTTATAGACCCATTTACTGTTAGTAAACAAAGAGGTGTGCACGTGCATTGTGGCAACGGAAGTATGGCGGCTAGCAAAGGCTTGTCAAGCTACTCTGGTGCATTATCAACAAAGTGGAGGACTATATACACACTGCAAACTGCACCTGTATGGCAGGGTAAGTATTATTGTGCTGATTTCACTTTCTTTGCCTTAACAGAAATGAACATGAACTGCTCAGATAACTTAACTGTGATGTATCATGCTGCGTTCCATTTGTCCTCGGAAGTCGGAAGTCGGCGCTTGGAATGACGTCACATCCCAGTTGAATGCGTTCCGGATACAAAGTCGGAAAAACAGATGGCG
>OOFC01011613.1:0-11130 GCA_900323345.1 Pseudochromis fuscus
AGCCAGGCTGCGCAGCTCTCTGGAGTGAGGAGAGGAGTGAGGGACGTCAACAGGAAAAGCCACAAGGAGGGGTAAAAGGCACAACAAAAAGTCTTCTGCAGATGGCAGGTATGGGAAAAACGGGGACAACAAAAAATCACTGCTTCAGCAGGCGCACTAGGCGAGAAACAAAAACACTGCTCCGGTGGCAGGAAAATCACCACAACGGGGAGAAACAAAAAGTGGAGACTAACAGTCCTCATAGAATACAATCTGGAATCACTAGAAAATCGCAGAAGTCACTGGAGACTGAGAGGCCGACGTACCGTGGTGAGATCAACAACAGACTGGCGACGAGCTTCTGGCAGCCTACCCTTAAGTAGGCTGCAAAACTAATCAGCCACAGGTGGAGCGCATCTCGCTAATCAACACCAGAGCCAGCTGCGCAACCTGGAGGGAAAAAACACAGGGGAGGGAAGGAAAAAACGGACAGGGACGGGGACACAAACAAAACATGGAACGGAGAGACACACACATGAACCGGCAGATGCCGGATCCTGACACTCCCAATGTTAAAGAATCCTTCAAAACATTCCTGGATCCAGACGGTGATCCGGATCACTTCCAAAATCTAATCATTTGTTCCTTATCCCCATCTGGACAATCCCTGAAAACTTCATCAAAATCCGTCTGTAACTTTTAGAGTTATTTTGGAAACCAACAGACAGACAAACATAACCTCCTTGGTGGAGGTAATAATCAGGGCTGGTCTTTACACTGGTCTGGAGCAGGCTGGTTTTACAGAAGAAATCTCAAAAGTAACTTATTTGTCTGTGCTTTCGTGGAAAAGCTCGGGGATAAATTTAGCCAGGATTCCTGGAAAATCCAGGCTTAATATACCATCTATGGTTTCGTGAAACAGTCCTAAGGTTTTAATAGATTCTGATGGACCTTGTCAACCAGCTAATGCAACAAAGAATAAACACACCTGGCATTTTCCAGACACTGTAACACATCTAAAGCTGAATACACACGCACACATACAGTAAATACATGAAAGGATTTCAATAAAAACGCCGTCCGATGCGTGCAGGAACATTTCTAGAGAAGTTGGTTGAATACGGATTTTCCCTGCACACTTGTGTGGTTTGGAAAAAAAAAATGTTGCACTAGTTTAGGGTTGAACCACTTCCTGTGCATGTGTGCCCGTTCAGATGATCTCCAAGTCCCCTTCAGGCCTCAGCTGCTGGAGGCTTGTCCTTCCTCCTCTCTTTGGTGTCTCCTCTGTCCATTCAGTAGCTCAGCATTTGTTTTTGTGTCTGTCCCCTTCTTCTTCTTCTTCTTTTTTTTTTTCTTTGCTCTGTTTTTGGCTCTTTGTGCTGCCCGACTCTCCACAGTCACCAAAGCTGCCTCTGTCTTTGAATAGCAGTCCTCCTCTGGTCCAAGGCAGACTTGGCTGCAGCACAACAGGCTTGTTTGTGGGTCTTGGCAGCGATGCTTGCAGACCTGAATGTACCTGCTTGGGGTATTTTTTTATAGTGTACTTATGTGAATGTTAATGTTTGTTTGTGTGTGTGTGTGTGTGTGTGTGTGTGCCCTCTCTAGGGAAGCAGACAAAGAGGAAGAGAGAATTTGTGTGTATTTTTTGCTTTTACCTTTGGGGGGAGAGGGTCAGCTGACCGTGACCAGCCTTAGCAGACACATTCATACCCCAGTCAGACCAAAACATCCCTGCAGATCTGGGCCTGGGGTATCAGTCACTTACACATGGAGAGCTCCAAATAAGCATGAGCTTGACCTTGATATGCACATACACAAGAAAAACCCACATGCACATATACGTGAAAGTTAATGCAGACACAAATGTACAAAAGTGGCACATGTGCTGTTTTCTTCTAAACCTCACATTTTCCTGTGGCCACATCATGGAGCCTATTTCAACACAAACACACCTCTATGCTGAATAAAGGCTGTGTCACATAGAGGCTGCGAGAAAATAGCAGGTAAAATTAATTTGCTGTTATGGCCTCGGCAGAGTACAAATGAGCCTGAACAAACAGTCACCGCAGTACATTGATGTTGTATGGCTAAAAAAAAATCAACACAGAGGTGAGGCTGTAAGAAGATCGAGGGTGTTTTCAATTCAGTCTCTCAGCATTCAACTTCCTCCCGGCAGAGGGCACAGGTAAAGGTCACATTAAACATATATGGAGCAGCTTGAGGGAGGAAACTGCTTCCACGCAGGTCTCCAATTTATGAAGGGTCATGATAAAGCAATATCTGGCCAGCAGCTGCCTTATGGACTGATGCCCTGACTTTTATACATTTTACACATACAAATAAGCCTCTTGTGAGCTGTCGAAAAAGAGTTCACGTGCTAAGAGGGAAAACTTAACACCTCAATCAGAGATTTACTGGGTGAAACGTAAACATCAAACTAGCACAGGGTGAACTAGATGTACGTGTGGTGTGTGTGGTTTGGGGTTTTTATTTCGAGCGGGGGCCTAGAAAGAAAGTGAGTGAAGAGTTATACAATCCTGTTTGCAGATGACCAGCTAGTGGGTAAATATGTCTTAATCGTCAACAACAAATCCTCCAGACCTCACATCTGGATTGTTTCAAATCTAGATCCTCTTTTTTTTGGATCAATTTGCTGCAGGCAGATACAGATGCTCCCTCCATTTGGCAAAGCTCGTAGAACTTGAGTGCTGCTGGCTCTCGAACTGAGATGCTGACAGAAAGCACAACAGCCCGAGCTGCATTGCAGTATTTATAACCAAAGACACGAACAAGACGCTGCCAAAATGATGTTAAGAGCAATAAAAAGAAAGAGCTAACAAGGATGAGGGATGATTATGTCTTATCCTTAAAATGAAAGTTTGCCATAAGCATTTTTGATGGCACTTTCCACTGCATATTTAAACAAATGAAGATACAGAGGACGTGAGGAAAGCATCTCACACACACCGAAGGATATTTTGTTTAGATTTTAATCCCAAGTTGCCTCTTGTATCAAATAGTTAACAAGAGATTATGAGGTCAGCTTATTTGATGAATACAATTAAATGAATAAAAATAAGAATAATATTAACTTAATCTCACACAACATACTACATTTATTGTAAAATTAACAGAATAACCTTTTCTGAATTGTAATCTTGTGACTTGTGCTGTAAAAACAAATCTGTTAATTTCATATTTCACAACTCATGAACTCACTTTGAACTAATCCTTTTTTTTTTTTTTTTTTTTAAGGCAGATTACACCAGAATAATATCTTTACAGTGTGTGAAATGCAACACATAACAGCATAAATATGATAAAAATATATCTTTTTCTTTTTTAGTTTAATACATCTTCACAGCTCCCAATAACTAGTGCTTTTGGCTCTCTGCATTTCTCACCATTTTGTGTGTTGCTGTCACTGTACTTTGAATTTTTAGCATATCACACTCCGTCCTGTGACATTAATGTTGCACAATGACACAGCAAACACACACAAGTTCGACTTAAATATTACCTAATACCACCTGTCTCTGTCTATTCATGTTCTGGGGCTATTCTCTACCCAGAGACGTGTCCACATCCTCTTTTCTCTTCCAGAACCCATCAAAAGAAAAGTAATACAACAGGGGATCCAGGCAGCAGTTCACACTAGCGAGACAATTCAGAGCGGGTCTCAAGTTATTAAAGAAAACAACCAAGGACACAGGCAAGAAGAACACAATGAACATCATCAAGTTCATCGCAAAAATCAGCATGACATTTACTTTGTTGTTGACTCGCGCAGAATCGTTCAGGTGTCTGTGTAGCGTCCACGACACCAGAGCGGTGGACACAATGTTGACCGTCAGCATGGTGAACAGCAACACCAGCTGAAAATAAGCTATTCCCGAGCTGTGTATCTTCCTGTCAACCTCTGGCGGATAAAATTCAAAGCAGGTAGTCGCACTGTAGTTGTTCAAATGTCTTGAAAAGTTCACACTCTCTGGGACATTCAGCACCACCACAATCAGCCAAACGAACGCAGCACCTTTCCAGGCGTTGCACGAGGTCCGAAGATGGCGTGACCTCAGGGGATAAACCACAGCCAGCAGCCGGTCCACGCTGATGAAGGTGATGAAGGTAGAGCTGGAGCGGATGTTGTTCCGAAAGAGCATCGTGATCCAGATGCACGCCATGCTGCCGAGAGGCCACGTGCCCGTGGCGTAAAAGTAGACCTTCATGGGTAAAGAGATGACAAGCAGCAGGTCTGACACCACCAGGTTGACCATGAAGACAGCACTGGGTGAGTTGAGGCTGTGGTGGCGAAGCAGAATCCATAGAGACACAGCATTTAGAGGCAGGCCGAGCGATATAACAGACCCGAATGTGAAAGCAAATGCAGGGTTCCTCAGATCCACGGCTGTTGTGTTTTCCATCACGCTGATGTTGTGCATGTTTTACTTCTGTGTGAAATGCAGAAGTGCAGGCGAGTGAATCTAACTGTCAGAAACCACAAAAACTCCACCTCCTTGCAAGATTTGTATGAACAAAGGGTGTTTCTACATGCTGAAGTGGCACAGAGCGCTCAGACAGGAAACAGCTTTGATGAGCCTGGAAGAGTTGACACACTACGATGTTACAGTGAGACAGAAAATGTGTAGGTGTTTAAAGGCATCGAAAATGAAGCTTGATTTATTTTTTCCCTTCGTCACTCCACAACTGTACTGTATTTTATCTAGAAATCAAAAATCACATTTACTTGTATTACATTACATTTCCCAGCATGATCAGACAATGTAACGTAAAGCTGATGTGAGGAATGTTTCTTCTTAGACTTCAAGCTCTGCTTTAAATGCTCAGGGGGGTTGAGGTCAGGTGACTGTGGAGGAAAGTCCACGACAGCCAGCAGGCCATGCTCTTCTTTGGTCTCCAGGTAGCTCTTGATGTATTTATCTAATGATGGTGTTAGCACCTCTGTTCTGTGTGGTTGTGCTTTGGATACATTGACTAAACAGACAAAGAACCTTGTGCAATACTCCTGATGACCACTAGATGCTGGTTCCAAAAAACTCTGGCTCCAAGTGATTTCAATTCAAATATGTTCTCTGATGTAAACTCAGTCAATACACTTTTCCTCAAGTCATTGTCTAAAGTTAATTCTTCTTCTCAGTGATCTGGTGGTCCATCTGAAAAAAGAAAAATAAAACATAATTACCGTATTTTCCGGACTACTGAGCACACCTGTTTATACGCCGCTATTGAATGTATTTGAACAGTTTCATGTGGTCCACTCTGACCGGGTCTGATGTGACGAGGCTAAATGTATCGGCGGCACGGAGCTTGCTAGCTTGTAAAAAGCTAATGAGCTTTGTGCCGCTGATACATGAGCCACACCGGTGTTTAAGCCGTAGGGTTCAAAGCGTTGGAAAAAAGTAGCAGCTTATAGTCTGGAAAATACGGTAATTAAGTAGATATTAGGATTCAAGAAGAGAAATACTTAGGGCAGTGGTTAGCTTGATCAACAGGTTTGATTTCCAATGAGACTGGCACTGAAGTCTGGCACTGTTTGATTTTTTTTTATTTTTTTATAAATTTTTAATTTTTTTTCATTAACTCTCAAAAATATCACACTGATGATGTAGATGTCTCAAAAACTCATGTATCAAATATGATACCTTTGGCATTAAGGGTTAAACCACTAGTTCACAAACTAATGCCGATCATGTTTGGTTCAGTGAACATGCCATGCTGCCAGTTCGGTTGCTGACCTAGGAATAATTAAGAAACTGAAAAGCTCACAGGCTAATAAATGTTTCTAATCCCTCAAACTTCACAATTAATTCAATATTTAGATTAAAAAAAAAATCAAATTTCTGCTGATGTTTGGACCCCGCTGTGTGTTTCATATTTTATAGAAAGAGTCATTTTACTGTGTAATTTATTATAAGTGATAAAGTCCAATATCTGTTTGCATGGCCCTTTGTAGTAAAGACCGTTACACGTCTCCACCAACACTAAAAAGTTTGAATCTTCTTTGAAAATGCTTGTCCAGGTCTAAAACAGCTGCCTTCACTCAGTGTTTGTAATGGAGCCTTTTTGACCTTTTGAGAAACTTCACTCGGTTTCTAAAGTGTATCTGAAAGCTTTGCATCTTGCAGGACAACTTCTGCAACTGTGCTGGTGAAGTTTTCTGTGAACTGTAGACTGTGATATTTTCACACCTGTACTCTCACTGATCTCTCTCTTTGACTGAGTTCACAGTTTCTCTTATCACCTGCAACTCTTTTTAGTACACAACCCGTCATGTGCTCATTTAAGGTGTCACAGTAGTTTCTTTTTTTTCTGAACTTTCCATGATGTCTTACTTGACATATTAATTTCCTGCACTGTAGTTGTGAATGACTTTTTATGCTCTGTCTTCTAACAATTGATGCTTGTCTTCTTTCCTTTTCATTTCAATATAAGTTGTTATCAAAAATGTGACATTTCAACATACTTAACATAAAGAACAAAGTGTGTAATCAGGACGGCAGTGCTGTGGTGTTACGTGGATTTATTCTGTTTATGTGACGTGTAGCATGTATGTAAACCCCATGGCCACAGCAGCTATACTGCAGGTTAACATCTGCTTTTGACGTGATATTGCGATTACACTAATCAAGCTGTGTCGATGTCGACTAATTAGCGGCTGTGCAGGGAGGAAAGAATTACTATGATTATGCTGCCACTGAAATATTGCACATGGCATTTAGCTATGTACATGCACAGTATGACTGATGCATGTGTGTTGGACATACCTACTGTATACCAGAGTATCTTCAGAGTGCAAATTATATTAATCACCTGGGTTTTTAATTGTTAGCAGCTCGATTCACCAGCCTACGAATCACATGGAATAACTCTGATGGTGTTTCAAGCATGTAATTAACACTGAAGTCAAATTGTTGGAAAGCAAAGTGTATAAGCTGAACTACGAGAAGAGAGGTTTTTGTTTTGTTTTTAGAGTTTGAGAGTTCCTGTCCTCACTGCGTAGAAAACAGGACTAAGGCCTCAGTGTCTCGAGCTACGCGGTCACGCCAGGTGTGCCGCCACCGCCACAGTCTTTCCGGTCTGTCGAATCTGCTATGCATATGTTACAATGTCCAGGGTGTGTCTTGTTTTGTGCTGCTGTTGCTCCTCCTCCCCTCCTCCTCCTTTGCTTTCCTCCACAGGCTGCCCTCCAATTGGAGCAATTAGGTGGAGGATAAAAAGGAGGAGGAGGGAGGCCGTGCCCTCTGACTCTCACTCTGGGGCAGCAGCAGCATCGGGAAGGTTTGGGTTTTGGTTCCCCTTTTTGAATTTGGTTGGTTACTTTCAAGATGGCACAGGTTTCTTTAGTTTGTTTGTTGTTTCAGTTTGAGTTGGAGACCTCTGGTAGCTCAGTTTGGTGTTTTTTTTTCCTCAGTTAGTTCATCCATTAGGAGGTTTAGTTAGGGGGGATGGCTGGTCTGAGGGCCCATTGCGTGGCTCACCATGCCAAAAATAAAGCATTTATTCTAAAATAGACTTTTGTGTGGCGTCCTTATATGTTGTGGCCTCATTTGAGCCAGTATGTTGATGTTTGTTTAAATTCTTTTTTATGAGGCCGTAACACATATTCTCTGCCGGCCACATCTGCCCCATCCAGTCAGCACCAGATTCACCAAATTGTGAAACAGGAAACAACACGAGAATTCACACCTTGCTAATATGCTAACATATCTAATTACTTTTTGCGAAGAGGTGTGAAAACCACATACAAGGAACTATGCTAGCTGATTTTCTGATGCACACAAATTGTAGAAGTTATACGAAATATCCAATGTCACATTTACAAGGTTAGCCCTGCGATAGGCTGGCAACCTGTCCAGGGTGTACCCCGCCTCCTGCCCGATGACAGCTGGGATAGGCTCCAGCAGACCCCTGCGACCCAAGAGTGGAGAAGCAGGTATAAAAAATGACCGACTGACTGACATTTACAAGGTTCAAACATTCATGTGCACAGCCAGTGCTGCAAAGCTGGCAGTACAGGAAACTGTAAGATAACACAGGAAAATAACAGTCTGTGGTAAAGATGCACATGAAAGCAAAGGATAAAAGATTCAGATAATGATGCAATGCACCTTCCTGAGGAGTTCAAACATTTCATCCAGTCACTACCAGAAACAACATATGCATGTAATATCTCCTTACATGCATTAGGTCAACTTTGAGTCTGGCAAGAACTTCATGTTGCACATTTAATTAGCCTGAAAATTGTGAAATGTGACTGTTTTTAGTAAATCCTTCCCTGTGCTGTTAAGTGTAAATACAATATTGTTTAGAGTTACTTATTAGCTACGGCAAGGAGGATGTGTTTTTAGCTGCATGTGTCTGTCCATGTGTTACTGAATAATCTGTTGAACAGATCTACGCTGTAATAACAGAAGAATTTTTGAACAAGACAGTTTTGCTATTTCACCACAAGAAGGCAACAATGTTCAGTCCAGACAGCAGGCGTCCCCAACCACCGGGGGCCAGGGGCCAGTACCGGTCTGTGAGGCATTTGTTACCGGGCCGCACAGAAAGAATAAATGATTATATAATTTCCATTGTATTGATTATTACAGTCTGATAGACGTTTTATTTTGAAAAGCAACCAGATTCTCTCCGACTTAACTTTCGTCTGTGCTTCCTTACAAGTCAATGCGCTTGTCTCGTCAAATACGTTGATCCCAAAAAAAGTCCAACACACTAGCAAAAATGAGTAAAAAACAAATGTCTTTGGAGAGCTTCTTTGCAAAGGGGAAACATTGTTTTTTTTATGCTGGTCGTGTTATTTTATTTTTGCTGTATTTATTTGCCACACCTTGAAGGCCGGTCCGTGAAAATAATGACGACATTAAACTGGTCCATGGTGCAAAAAAAGTTGGGGACCACTGGTCTATAGCATCAGCACACAAGGATTATGCCTTTGCGAAAGTTTGTTTTCTTTGATTTGTTCATTGAAGGTACAGCCTATAAACACCACTTTGTGTTACACCCCTAGTGGTCACCCATTATTATGTCTGGAAAAATGTACTGGCTTCTATTTGATTTCTTAAAGCGATCATTTTAATGATTTCTGGAAAGTGCACCCAAACATTTTCTTCCTCCTCATCAATTCTACTTTTATGACTATAAGGGATATATGCTTAGCAAAATGCACTGGATAGACAACATAAACACTTAAAAGAGTCAACTTAGCTGACTCTGTCTACAGATCATAAAATACCACTGCCAGATCCTCTGCAGCTCATTATTTAACACATTTGTTGCACACTCACACACAACGAAAATAACATGTTTCCACACGTGTCACTTTGGGGTGTTTCCTGTACATCTCAGTTACAAGTCACAGCACAGGAACAAACTGCTCTGAGTACATTGTGTCTAAAACGCTGCATACATTACTATTGTTCTCACTGTATGCACCAGATAACAGAAAATAGGAAGCAAAGTGACAACATGCATTCATCAAAACCTTTGTGTAATCTAGAAGCATGCTGCGACACCACCTGCAAAAATTAGGTACTTGCAATCACAGCCAAACTTTGTGCCTTTCACCTTATCACCCAGCCTCCAATTTACCACTTATGTTCTTTTTCCTTCAGACTCTCTCAGCCATAACCTTTTGAAAGATTGAAATCAAAATGGCTGCTGTAATGACAGCAATTATATGATTTTTGCCTGACTCGCTCACTTAAATAAAAGGTGTGGATCCTTTCGGGAGTATTAGGATGGCGGGCTCATCAATGCATGCAGGGCACAAGAGAGTCTAAATTGATCTCTTTGGAAAAGCAGGGATGCCATTTTCTCTGGGCTGTAATATTTAAGAAGCTTGAGTGCTTCTCAAGACAGATAATCTTTGTTATTAGTGCTGCAGGTAAAAACACTGATTTAAAATGCTGGTCCTGCTGCTCATATTGCCAGCTAGATGGACAGGAGAGTTAAGAGGATGAAGGAGGGAGAAAGGCAGGCATGTGTGTCTTTTAAAAAAAAGTAAAAAAAAAAAAAAAAAAAAAATCTAGTGTTTAGTCTTTGTTCTCATGGGTGATTTGTATTCTGCTGGTGTATTTTTATTTTCTCTGCCTGTTGGTTGTACGTATGTGTTGACTTATCAGTGCACAAATATAGTTTTGCAAAAAGAAAAAAAAAATATGGTGGTAACTGCAAAATAAAAAAGGAAAAAAATAATAATGTGGCATAAAAGGTTTTGGTGCAGTCTCTCCAGAGTCTCTCAGCTGTAACTAGCTCCCAGCGCACAAGCTGACAACACTGTGTACAACCTGCTCAGCACCAACCGAGTTACAGGTGGAACAAGTTTTTTTTTTTTCTTCCTCAGGAGTTTTTACACCAGTAAAGTATCACTGTGTATTATACCAATAATGTAATAACAGCTGATAACGTAATAAATTTGCCCTTTTTGAAATGTAATAGGCCAATAACGTAATAACTGGCCAATAACGTAATAAAAGTCCTAAACCGATAACGTAATAATTTATAATGTTGTTGGCTCCTTATTACGTTATTGGCCTGGTAAAAGAAAAAAACTTTGCTAATGTAATAACTGAGCCAATAACGTAATAAAACATTACGTTATTGGCCAACAGTTATTACATTATGGGTTCAGGACTTTTATTACATTATCATTCATTACGTTGCCAGCTGTTATTACATTATCGGGTGTTATTACATTATTGGAGACAACCTCAAAAATACCTGTGATGATGCCTGAAACTATGTTGAAGCCAATAATGTATTAACAGCCGATAACGTAATAAATTTGCCCCTTTTGAAATGTAATAGGCCAATAATGTAATAACTGGCCAATAATGTAATAAATGTCCTGAACCGATAACGTAATAATTTTTGGCTAACAACGTAATAATTTATTACATTATTGGCTGCTTATTATTGGCCTGGTAAAAGAAAAAAGTTTGCTAATGTAATAACTGAGCCAATAACGTAAAAAATCATTACGTTATTGGCCAACAGTTATTACATTATGGGTTCAGGACTTTTATTACGTTATCATTCATTACATTATCGGCGTCAGCATACCAACATTCAACAAGTGGAGAAAACCTCAAAAATACCTGAGATGATGCCTGAAACTATGTTGAAGCC
>OOFC01011618.1:0-12691 GCA_900323345.1 Pseudochromis fuscus
GGAAAGTTTCAGGTTATAAAGGGTTTTAATCTCTCAGAGTGAAGTTTTCTCTCTGATACAAGTTGCGACATGTGACCTGACTGAAAGGTTAAAGTGTTCTTGCTAGAGTGTGACATTACTTTCTATTCCTCTATTTCCTAAGAATAATCATGAAGGCAGAACTGTGTAGCGTCCAAGCTGCAGATACAATTCCTACGCTCAGCATTTTTATCAGACATGGTCTTCAGACTCAGCTTGATTATTTTAAGATCCATGTCACTTTCTCCTGTCTTCTCTATGGTAACCGAATGACGTCTATGAACCCGAGGAGGGATTAATCATCCATGTGATATGATGTATCAAATGTAACCACCCCTTTTGATTGTATGATTTCTGTATTGTATAAAAAGCCCAGGATGAAACTTCATCTTTGGAGCATGTTGTAATTCACACTCCCCTTGCGCAAGTAAAACTTTGAAAAGATTATTGGTCTCTGAGTTTTTTATGTCAGTAGATTTGGGAAAGAACCAGAGCTAGGCTTTTCTTGTGTATTGACTTTATTCTTTCTAGCAACAGAATCCTGACAGTCAACGATGAGAAAATTCAGCGGGAGCTGGACGGAGCGGTCCGAAACGAAAGAATCGCATAAAAGACGACGTTAGGAATGACGGCCAGCTACACGGAGGAGGGACGATCCTCCGCAATGTAAATACAACCGAGGGGCCGATCGCGAGCGATCCGAGGGGAAGTGAAGAGAGTAGGTACCAATGTAAATGCGCCAATAGGTATAGGCTATAAGAGATACTGAGTATGGATGATTGTCTGTCTTCATGTGTTAGCTCTGCGATAGACTGGCGAACTGTCCATGATGGACCCTGCCTCTGGCCTGTTGCCAGCTGCGATAGGCTTCAGCAGGCGCCTGTGACCCCACTGGATAAGTGGTTATGAATGAATGAATGAATGGAAGAATATAAGAGTGTGGTAGTGGTGTGTGTTTTTTGGCTGCAGGGGAGAGATGGAGAAGGCTGATTCAGGGAGCAGTGCCAGGAGGGTTGATTACTGCAGCTGGCATCTAACCACACCTGAGCCTGGAGGAGGAAGAGGACCTGGAGTCCATGCTGGAAAGCTGTCAGGCTGAAAGTGTGCAGGGGCTGCTGGAGGACAAGCCCACAAGAGGAGAGACAGTGCACATATATATGTAAATCGTGAAAATAAACTCTGCATGACTGGGTCCAAGTGTCCGTTTGTGCTGGGTAGACCACAGTGCGGCCTATGTTACAAAGAGAGATATATCGACAATATCTCAGGATATGAAGAAGAATATATATAAGATGTCTAAGTAATGTTTCTGGAGATATGACATATATAATATATATTGAGATATTTAGACAGTAGAGTGATATATAGATATATAGTAGAGCACCTATAGTATTTCTACCTGCAGGAATGCTCCTCATACTCACACCAGTACTACTCATATTGCAGTACTGGTAAAACTTTTACCTCCAGGTATCCGATAATGCAGTAGTTCTGAGGGTCATCCAGACCACAGGTGGACGAGGCTGAGAGCTGAGCTGCTCGACCCACCATCAGGTCCCCCAGCGGGGGGTTACAGGAGCCATCAGGGCACTGGTCTTGGAGGTCCTGGGGGTCCTGGAGGTCCTGGAGCTGAGCTGCTGGAAGACAAACTTCAATGAAAGAATAAAGTCATTACAGAAGTTTGGTCAGACATGAAGAAAGTTTCCATATGACACTTTGCAGTTGACGATGAAAGATTGTTGCATGTGGGTGTATAAAATGTACTGCCAGCCTTTTTGTTTTTGACCTTAAAGTGAAATGTAATAAATGAGACAGAAAATAATGAACTCACTGAGAACCAACAGGAGGATCATGTTGGTTTCTGGTGGACTCTGGTGGACTCTGATGGTCTCTGACTGACTCTGATGATCTCTGTAGTAGGTTGTAGTATTCCCTCTGTTGGAGCAGAAAAATATCAACATGTCAAACTATACTTTATTAATAAGAGTTAGAAACCCAGGTTGCTGGCTGGACTTGAACCCGAGATGTTGGAATGCTGTAACCAATCACCCTGCAGGACCTCAGATCAATAAATATTACCTCTAATGAGATTCTTCTTGGTCAAATTCAGGGCAACTAAAAATTAAATTCAGACAACTGGAGAATCAGTGAAATAGGAATCCAGTCTGAGGTGAATGTATGTCTGCACCAAGGAAACTATGATGCCTGAAGGGACTGATGAACTTCAACTGGAATGTAACTGAGGGTTTACTGAACCTCAGTGTTTCTACACAAAGTACGAAATGTTCAAACAGTGCAACCCTAACACCTAACCACACCAGAGACCAGTGAAGCCACATAAGTGTAGTGTACTGTTGCTAAGGAGGAGAGTCCTGTACCAGCAGGAGGGTGGAGATCAGAGTAGTACAGTAGTGCAGAGGTTCTACACTAAGAAGCCAATGATCATGGGGGGGCGCTCCTGAGCAATAATCCAGTTAGTTCTCTGCACCTCCATCAGAAAAAAATATTGTGGACAACTTGTCCTCCATCCAGGACATAGACATGTGCAGAGACAGGAAGTGGACAGCAGGTGACATCACTACAGACCCATCACTCCCAGGGCACTCCCTGTTCCACCTCCTCCCCTCTTGGAGGCGCTACAGAACACTGCACGCCAAAACTACCAGCTATAAAAAACCTTTTTTTGTTCCCACAGGCCGTCACTCTGATGAACAATGAATCCATAACAATCTGCATTTTGTCAACCTATTTCTTATTTTATGTCATTTGTATTTTCATTGTCTTATCATAATTCTGCCTTAATGTACATATTGTCTTCATCTTAAGTGTGAGTCTGTTAGCATCTTAATACTTTGTGGAATGTAAAAATAAAGCCTAGCTCCTTGTATACTGCCACATACTTGGTGAATAAAGACGAGCTTAGTCTTATTCAGGTGAATCCTGATGTTAAACCTGATTAAATCATCCTTAAAACTGATGTTACAGCAGCAGCTGCAGCTTCACTGAGTTGCTGCCTGAAACCTGACAACCTGACATCAGATCCTTTTTCACGGAGCAGATCTTCATTGATGCTTCATGTTTCAGAGATTTGTCAGGTCATGTCTGCAGGCGTGTAACAGCAGCTTGCTGCTCACTGGAAAATACCGAGGAGTCATTAAAGATTTACCCCAGCACTGAACAGGGCGATGCATAGAGTTCATGATGGAGATCTAGAGTCGTTATTCCAGGTCACGTTTGCACACCACCACATTGTGATGGATATACTGATTTACTGAACATCAGTCAGTTGGACAGAATGATGTGAATGAGAATCTAAAACTCATATATTGATATTATTCTGTAATAGCAGAAGGGCAGAAGTTAAATTCAACATTATGTGTTGGTATATTTTTGAAAAGAAATGTTAAAAACCTCCCCAGCACAGCTGAAATCAGAGCAGCAATAAAAAGAGTTTCTGTGGATTTATTTAACTGCTAGTGTCGTTATTTTACAATGTGGTAATGACTAATGACTTCAGGCTAGTCAAACAGAGAGTTTACATTTTTCAGCATGTCGACCAAGTTGAGCAGATCAAACACAATACCAGACCTTCATACCTGTGTTTTCTGACCAGTACAACGTAAAGTCTCCTCCCGGCCAGTTCAGATGTATAAAACACACTGCATGTGTTGAAGTGAGAGAGATCGAGGACGTACCTGTTTCTGCTGCCGCCTGAAAGAATGAATTCACCTGGGCAGGTAACAGCAGAAACACCTGAGCTGAACATCGCCTGAGGCCAAAGCTGTCAGAGACGCAGAAGACAGAGTTCAGGCAGGAGGAAAGAAAACCACCACGCTTATGAAAACATTGGAATAAATTTTTTTCTGAAGGAAGTAGAGACCTGGATCCAGGTCCTGGAAAGGATTGAGGGGGAGGGACTGTAACCCTTCTATGTTAGAAATCATTGAGGTTGGAGGTGTGTGTTCATGCATTCTGCTGTGGTTAAAACAGGTTAGATGGCGTTGGTACAGAGATACAGAGACTGCATCATTGGCTTTGTGATGCCATTAAACATCCAACAGGATCCAGGCTGAAGCTCCATGTGGGTCCAGAAACCCTGACGTTTAGGGGTCAGGTTCACATCTTACACTGACACCTCTTAAGGTTGAAAGAACACAAGTCAAATAGTTATAATATCCAAAGTTAAATAAATATTAGTACTATACTCCAATCAGATTTGTTGCTGCCGGTTCTGATACCAATCAGCCATGAGTGCCGACCACAGATACCGCTCACATGGATTGGGTGTATTTTTCAATTTCGTTATGATGAGTGCCACTGGCTACATGATCTGGAAAAACCCTAACAGTTCATATTAAATTTGTTGTGTTTAAGCCTTTTAATCCTTATAGGTAATGACCATGTCCCCCAGTGTTGAACGTATTTTAGAAAGTACTGATTAATACCACTGAACGATTCACTTTTGTTTTCAGACATACCAACAATACACACAACAGTAGGAGCAAGACACCATTTACACGGGAGTCACGTATGTAGGCAAAAATATCTGAATTATATTGGCATTATATTTAAATCTAAATAAATAGATTTCTAGAAAATAATGGTGGTAAATATGACAAGAAGACTTCCTATAAATGTCGACATTCATTGTGAAGTTTGTCTGCAGGTATGTACTGAATGGATCAATCAATCAATCAATCAATCATCTTCTATGCCTGCTTTTCCACACTTGCAGGGGTTTGCTGGAGCCTATCCCAGCTGTCATTGGGCCGGAGGTGGGGTCACCCTGTCACAGGGCTAACACAGACACAAACAACCATTCACACCTATGGTCAATGTTAGCATCATGAATTCACCTAACAAGCATGTATTTGGGCTGTGGACAGAAAGGCCCGAGCCAAGATTCAAACCCAGAACCTTGTTGCTGTGAGGCCCGTGCTGCCCCTTCAATCAATCAAACTTTATTTCTAAAGTGCTTTTCATACATTAATATGTAACATAAAGTGCTTTACTTGTTTCCACATGAACAAAACATTTGTAAAATAAAGATGCATCAAGAAGCTTCCGTCAAAGAAGAGCTATCATGTTAAATACCCAATGTAATGATTTAATGATATTTGTGTGGTGTTTGTGAATAAGTGAGTGATGGAGGGTTAGTGTACGTGGAGCGTACACTATGTAAGTATATGTGTGTGTGTGTGCACTACACATGGACCAGTGGACCATTGTGATGGAGCAGCTGTGTCACAATGGTCCACGTGACAGGCACTTAAGTGTAAACATGCTTCCCCTGTGACGTATTTTTTGTTGCATGTTTTGCAGGATGCAAACTTTTCATCAGTCTCACAGATCGTATAAACATACACACAGCAGACATGTTTGTTGGGGTTTGTCGCCATACACCTACACAGTGTGAAGGAAAGGGGGCGGGGCTGAAGGCTGCACAGTCTGAGGTGACTACAGGTGATCAGTTTCTGTGATCAGCAATGAAAGGCATTGATCAGCATATGCCAGTTGGAGCATCACTAATTACGACAATATTGGTGGCTACAGTAGCACGAACTGATAAAGGATCATCGTATTATCAGACACACTTTATGTGATACTCAAGCTCAGTCCAAATAATTTTGTAGCATTCAGAGCTTGGGTAGTGAGGGACATAAACTTTGTCCCTGACATGTCCCCAAAGGAAAAAGGCACAAACACTTAGGTGTGGTGATGTTGCTGTGTTTTTGTGGTCACCTTGTAGGTGTAACCAGACTTTGTTGTCTTAGTCTGTTTCACCTGAGGATGAACAGTGTGAACTAATGAAACATCAGTACAATTTAAGATCCTATTAACAACTAAAAAATGATTTTCTGAAGAAAACACAGTCTTTCCCAGTGCTCCCAGTCTGTGTCCAACACAGTTCTCTGTCTAAGGCAGCTCAACTAACCACAGTCCATCGTGGCAGAGCCTCGCCTGACGCCTTTTAACGTCAGAAACAGGCTGAAAAACACAAGAGTAAATCTGTGATGAGTCCACAAGACATGAAACAAGGTGTCGGTGCGAAGGTTCAGAGTCTGTGACCTGGTTAAAGTGTGAATGGATGTGGAAGGAGGAAAAGTTCAAAGTTGAGGAAGATGAAGAAGATTTGAACATTAAGTTACATTCAAACAATGTTCTAGAAAAAGTTAATTATAAAAATAAAAAGGAGTCAAAAAAATTTGATGTAAAACTTAATCTCTTAATAGATTGTTTCTGTAGCTGAAAGTATGTGGGCGTAGATAGAGGCTAAAAGATAGTGAAAAAGAAATATAATAATAATAATAATAATGATAATAATGATAATAATAATAATAATAATAATAATAATAATTTGAACTTGGTAACTAACAATTTTGCTGGGAAGGGTGATTACTAAAGTAACCTCTGAATTCAGAAAAGTCCTCCGTTGTACACGATCTACACACAATAAAAACATCTGCTTCAGTGTCTCTGTTGACTCACACAAAAAAACACTGTAACATCACTTCATGTTTAAACAAACATGGCAACACATCAAGGTCTAAATGACAAGATACAAGAAACATTCAGAGTTGAAGTGATGAAGAGGAAATAAACATCACTTCTAATATGAAGGATTACAGGCTGTGGGAGCCCAGTGGGTTTCAGAGGGAGATCAATGTTAAAGCTGTGGGTGCTCAGCAGGTTTTTGTCTTCAGGTTTTTGTTCCAGAAAACGTACACAGTGGACACTGTGGACACAGTGGGGACTGAAGGAGACCCACAACTGCTGTCTGTGGCTCTTTGTCTATAGTTTCTAAAAGAACTGCCGAACACCAGGCGTCTCTTTATGAGTGGCTGCTGGCTCAGGCTGTTTGGACAAAAGGCTTCAGCTGCTCAGGTGCTATAAAGAGCAGCAGCAGCAGCACAGGTAACACACAGCAGCAGCAGCAGCAGCAGCAGAAACATGACCTCCAGCAGCAACATGATGAGCAGGGTGAGAATAAAACACTTTCACTTCCACTCCCTCATCAACACAGAGGCTTCAGTGGTTCACACTTCTTCATCTACCCTTAACTTTAAAGACTTTTGCTGATGAAAAACAAAGTAAATTTAACAAGACAGCACAACAGAAGTTAGGGGGCGCTGTCCTGTGTGGAAAGGAAGGCTTGTCTCAGTGTTTGCTGTTGACAGGTTACAGAATAGTTACACTTCCTCCTTCACTGTGACTGTGGAGTTTCTGTATGTTACTTCAGAAAGGTTGGAGGTCAGTAAGCCATAATCAGAAAACCCTGCCTCCTCTTTGATTCTGATTGGTTGCCGAGAGTGAATTGATATTGACGAGCTTGGCAGCATCCCAACTGAACTATTTTCAACTGAAGGTAGAAAAAATGCTGCATGCTGAGGATGACGTAGTGTCCAGGACACTGGGTTCTGTCCATTGGGGGCAGAGCCTCACCCACCGCTGTATAACCTCAGAAACATGATAAAACTGATGATGATTTAGCTTTGTGTTGTGTTACCAGACAGGAAACATCTGGTGTTGTACGACTTGGTTGTCATGGTTAACTCGTTAAAAGAAATACGATGGTGAGTGTCAGTCCTTCTGTCTTGATGACTGTTTTTCTGCCGTCAGATTGTCTTTTACGAGGACAGGAACTTCCAGGGTCGTTCCTACGAGTGCAGCAGTGACTGTGCCGACATGTCCTCGTACCTGAGCCGGTGCCACTCCTGCCGGGTGGAGAGAGGCTGCTTCATGGTGTACGATCGCACTAACTACATGGGCAACCAGTACTTCATGAGGAGGGGCGAGTACGCCGACTACATGAGCATGATGGGAATGTCTGACTGCATTAGGTCCTGCCGCATGATCCCCATGGTAACCAATAAATCACAATACAGCACATTCTATCCCCGTGGTAACTGGGGGATGTTGAAGCTGTATATCCACGTAGTTTTAGTCATTTGAAGTGATTCCAGAGAACAGCTGATTGTTGATTGTTGATCCCCACTGTGTTCCAGCACCGCGGCTCGTACCGGATGAGGATCTATGAGAGGGAGAACTTTGGAGGCCAGATGTCCGAGCTGATGGACGACTGTGACAACGTCATGGACCGTTACCGCATGTCCAACTGCATGTCCTGCAACGTGATGGATGGACACTGGCTGATGTATGAGCAGCCCCACTACAGAGGCAGGATGATGTACATGAGGCCCGGCGAGTACAGGAGCTTTGCCAACATGAACATGGCTAACATGAGGTTCATGAGTATGAGGCGTATTGTCGACTCCAACTATTAGTCACCATGAAAACAAACACATATCAATAAAGTTGTGTTGAAGTTATCGCAGTTCCCTGTCTCATCTGTTGGCGTTGAGGTTTGTGGCTCAGGTTCGAGGTTCTGGTTGGTTCCATTGTAGCTTTTTAGATTTTAAACTCTTGACATCACTTGCTCTCTACCGTCTTGGTCTACAGGTACCGGTTAGGGTTTCACCAGTAAGGTTTGGTTTGGGTTGGGGAGGAGGTGGCTCCCAGAGCTAGAAGGGTCAGCACAGGGCAGAAGAGCAAGTTAAAAATTTAGTTGTTTGTCAAATTCCTCCCGTGTCCCATGAATATTAAGTCACACCAATTTAATGAAGCTGAAAACACTTTAAGTTGTCACTAAGGGGACGATGGCTGTTTATTTAGTGTTTTATGATTATAGGCATATTTATCTTGGAAGGTGCCAATGACCTCTGCCTTGATGCTTTGGAGATCTCCTCATCATGTTCCTGTAAAGAACAGGTCCTTGAAGCTCACTGAGATTTACTATGGGATGCTGGTGAAGTGTAAATGTTGGAGATGTGTTTAGGTGGTGAAAGTTTAATATTGGGGGAAAAAAGTAATTAAAATTTGTTTCAGAGTACTGCTAGGGGCCAAAGGTTTTGTCCAGGGACTGGAGATGCAGCAGTGGCTGAAAGGGTAATTTTTGACTGAATGCTTGCTCCCATGTGACTCAGTATATATTTGCATATGATTTGTTATTAGGTCTAGATGGGTCTGGGTGTTCATTAACATGTCATTAACTGCCACGATGTCCAGATGTGTTTCGATGTCAGTGTAAAATCTCCTTACATGGTTTGTAAGTAATTGGGTGTGGGACATAAAAATCATTTTTTATTGACAAATCGATAATTATCTTGCACATAACTGGGATGTATGATGAAAAGAGTGCTTACAAAGTGACTAATGTATTCTGTTATTTGATGAAATGCTCCCAGAGTCACTGACAATAGTGTGACTGACCATGTCTCTGGTGTATGGGCTTTGGAGAGGAGGTAAAAAAGTCCCAGTAGGATGGTCCAGTGAGCGGGGTGGGCTCCTTTCCTCCCCAAAGTGAAAATAATAATGATTTTATTATTATTAATAGTAATAATAATAATAATAATAATAATAATAATAATTCAAATAATTTGAATCTTCTTTGAAGGTCGTGGACGTCCCTCCTGAGTGCTGGTTGGCTGTGGAGTAGGATTCCTGAGGGCAGTTCTTAAGGCTTGCAGAAAAGATTAGATGAGAGGTTGTACAGAAAATACTGTTTCTGATTTACTAGAAGTTATGAGAGTGGCTCCAAAGTAACTCTCCAGTTGGATTTATGAGGCAGAGTCTCCAATGAGTGTGTGGGTGGTCTCAAGGGTTCAGAACATCTAAGGGAGCCATGGGATGCCATAGAGTTTTTTGTTAATGGTACAGTGGGGGACTCGAATGGTTAAGACAAAATAATTTGCAAACCTTTCATTGGATCATCCATCATCACTGTATGTCCCAGTTTTGTGATAGTGTGTGATTGGCATGCTCTGCAGCATGCTCCTCTGGCCCCATCTGGTGTGTGAATAGCATAATTGCAGGTGTATGATTCCAGTCCAATTCTATCAATTTTATTTGTGTAGCACATTTAAACAATTAGAAATGTTTCAAAAGTGCTGCACGTAAAATCATACCAACAATAAAACTAACTTTCTCTATTCAACAATAAAAAACAAACAAAGAAGTGCAAAAAAACCCTAAAACAATACTATCAATAAAACAATAAAAATCAAACAGTTAAACATGATAAAATAAAGACACAGAGGACCACAGAACTCATGTGAAGTTAAAAATCCAGGGAGTAAAAATGGGTCTTAAGGCTTAAAACACTCCACCCTGGGGGCTGTTCGGACCTGGAAAGGCAGGGTGTCCCAGAGTCTGGGGCTGACCACACAGCAAGCCCTGCCCCCCCAGATTTTAAGTCCTGCCCTACGTACCATGAGCTGGAGCTGGCCCTCAGAACTCAGACGTCAGATTGCACACCAAGGCATAAATTTGGATAAGGTCCTTGATATATTGTGGGGCCAGTCCATTCAAAGTTTAAAAAAAAAACTCTAAAAACTTAAAATCAATTCGAAAATTAAGAGAGTCAGTGCGAAAATGTGTGTATTGAGGTAATACGTTCCACGTATTGGCCTGTTAAAAAAAGTGCCGTGGTGTTCTGGACTAACAACAGACGAGAGAGGACCTTGTGGCTGATGTAACCTGCTTAAATAGGCCCTGATTAAGTCCAACTAAATAGCGCAACAGTGACACCTGCTGTTGTATATGTGTGGCCGCAACTCAGTGTAAGAGTAGAGATGACAGTGCATACTTGGTTTGGTTTGGTTTATTTTAAAGGGGATAATACATTTTCATTAAACAGTTCCATCCCCCGCGGATGTCAATAAACATTTTCGTGACAAGGTCCTGCCTTATCCTCTTTTTCTAAGAGCTCCAAATAAAATGTTAACAGCTTCCCAGAAATCCCTCTGTTATGTACAAATCCTAGCAAACCTAATTAATTGTGCTTTAACCAAGCCCCTAAATGTATGCTTGGGGTGGAAACTATTTATAAACAGTAGGGCATGGGTGTCAGTTTTGTTGAAAAACACTTTAATATCCAAGGTTTGGGACCATTTATAGTTGGGACCCTTGTAAACCGTATCATCTAAAAAGTCTATTTTTAGCCAATTAACCTCATATTTTAGTTTGATGGACTGGTCATGGGAGTTCAATATGGCACAGAAATCATAAAAGTCCTTGATGCCACCTTCCCAGATCCCAAAAATATCATCCAGATATCTAAGGTACACTTTAGGTTTCTTGGGGCACTTGGCCAGTGCACCTTCTTCCCAACCTGCCATAAAGATATTGGCATATGAGGGAGCAAACCTCTTCCCCATTGCCGTGCCCTTAATCTGTAAAAAATATTCATTGTTAAATTCAAAATCATTACGCCTCAAGTTAATTTCCAAGAGTTTCAATACAGCCTCATCCAGTCTCTTTAGATTTGGATATTTTTCCAAAATCCTACTTACTGCCAACATCCCTGCCTGGATATCAATGTTCGTGTATAAACTTTCAGTATCCATAGTAAATAAGCTATCTTGGGATATTTTCAGTGACTTAATTAATTCAATTAAATGGGAGGTGTCTTTCACATAGGCTGGATGTTTATTAGACAAGGGATTCAGGTAGTATTCAACAAATTGTGCTGTTTGATAGGTCTAGCTGGAGCAATCCAGAACTATAGTCCTCCCCGCCGGTATTTCATGTGACCAACTCCACTTTTGTGGTTCTTTATGAATTTTTGGTAATGTATAAAATCTTCTAGGTTCGTCCCCTTTTAACCACTTCCACCCAAGGCTACTTTTTGACCATACATGCCCAAATGATATCAGTAATAATAATAATAATAATGGCTGGATTTATACAGCGTTTTTCTAGACACTCAAAGCACTTTATAGAGACCATTATTCATTCACACCATTCATACCAGTAAGCTAAGCGAGCCACAGCTGCCCTGGGGCAGACTGACAGTCTGCACCTACAACCTCTCCGAACCATTCACTCAACATTCATCCGAGGCAAAGTGGGTAAAGTGTCTTGCCCAAGGACACACCGACAGCAACTGGGAGGAGCAGGGATCAAACCTCCGACCCTTCGGTTGGTAGACAGCTGCTCTACCACTGAGCCACTGCTGTCCCATCAGTAACTGCTCAACAATTGTAGGGGCCTAGATGCATAATCTTGGTGTCTATGGAAAGGTAACAAAATGCAGAATCTAGATGAAGTTAAAGTTTTGTTGTACCTTTCATCAGGCTAGAGTTATATCAGCTGGATTACAGCAGAAATGACAAAATTTTGTCTCTGCCTACCAAAACATGTTTAATTTTAGAATAATAAACATGACTAAATCCAATGTCAGGAGGCAAATGATGGACTGGATCTATTCTACAACTAGTGACCTGCAGTTCCTCCAAATTTGGTGTCATAAAACTGATGTACAAAAATGTTACAGCCATTTTAGTCAGAACAGTCTCAGACGTACATCACTTGGACAGCTGTGGAGACACATCTGGCACAGTTTGGCACCAAGTTGTGCCAAATGGGTTTTTCACCTGAAAACATGGGATCTGGCTATAAAATGCTTTTTAGTTCCCTTAGACAAGAACTATCACACATTATGAAGCATTTCCAAACCCACAACATTGTTTTATGCTTTGTGTACAGCATAAATGGACTAAAATAGAGACAAACAATGACATATTGTTGTCTCAAAGGAGGATTTTTATTTTCTAAATAAAAAAATGGGTTTTCCTGGAGGCTTCAGGTCTTTAAAAAGTCAGGCAAGCGGGCA